>BHFT01081388.1:0-45415 GCA_004320025.1 Laticauda laticaudata
AGTGAGTACAGAACAGATGCATCGCGTTAACCAATGGATGGCAAGTGTTTTTCTCCGTTTTACATCCTCTTTCCATCTGTTTGTGCAGTGTGACATGGGCTAAAGTTATCTGTTCATTATCTGCTGTTCACACTTTATTAATGAAGCTACCCATCACCCCCTAGCCGTAGGCTCTTAATTTATTCCCAGAATGCCTCTGCTTGCTACAGCATTCTCAGAATCAGATTTTCTTACAGGATCAGCTGTTTAACCAGGTCTTAGTTTCATAGGTCAATTAAGTACTAAATAACAATTATTTCACAGTAGTGGATACTTTTTAAAAATATATATTTTGTCTCTTAAAGCTATGACAATCTTTAAGAAAGTTTTCTAAGGAAGAGACTGTGTGTGACACCTCCCAGTGAGTCAAGCAAAAACAATTTATTTTGTGGTAACTACTCATTCTTTCAGCATGTGATAATGTAACAAAAGGAAAAGTATCTCCTTTTTTATTATTAGGCTGGGGTGCTGCATTGTCTAACGCTGCTCCCACAATTATCCCTATCAATTTCTCCTCTGCCTAATCTAAAAGTCTTGTGACTGAATAGTTTAAAAAGGCAAAATGCTGCAAGATATTCAATTTTTTCCCAACAAGTATAAGAAAAAACATGCAGCAAAATGACTGGGTTTTAGAAGTCTCTTTCTCTTTTTCTCTTTCACTCTGGCTGGAAATGATTTTTTTTCTAGTCAGGCCAAGGCCCACAAAATGTAGTTTGAATCACATAACCAAAAACTTCCCTGGCAACCCACATAGGCTTTTATTTATTAGCAGAATTAAATAGTGCAGCCTCTTGGCTAAAGTAGTTTGACCTTTGCTCTTCTTGGGAAATCTTAGCTTCCTACTTTATGATAACAGTATACTATGTAATTTGAAGCATATCATTTTGAACTGTTGCTTTTTCTAAGTAAACGTATCACAAAATCATGTCAACAGGAACTAGGAAGCTTTTTTATACTTTTTTCTTTTCTTTTCTCTCTGAATATGAAATGATTTTTGTTCAATTTGTATAAAATATGCAATGTTGAAATAATATCTGATTGTGCCTTACTATACATAGGCACACATACAAACACACACCCAAGATTGTAATTTGCATCCTACAAAAGATAGCAATAGGCCTTAGACTTACATACCACTTCACAGTGCTTTACAGCCCTCTCTAAGTGGTTTACAGAGTCAGCATTTTTCCCCCAACCATCTGAGTCCTCATTTTACTGACCTTGGAAAAATGGAAGGCTGAGTCAACCTTGAGCCGGTGAGACTCGAACTGCCAAATTGGAGGTAGCCGGCCGTCAGCAAAAGTAACTGCAGTACTGCATTCTAACCACTGTGCCACCATGGCTCTAGATCTAGTTTTACAGTAGTACAATACAGTACAATAGAGTAATATAGTAATATATATAAAAAAGTTGAGACTCTGAAAAAAGTGCATAGAAGAGCAACAAAAATTATTATAAGTCTGGAGGCTAAAACATACAAAGAAGTATTACAAGAATTGGTTATATCTAGTCTAATGAAGAGAAGGGTCAGGTGTAACATGATAGCACTGTTCCAATATTTTATGAGCCCCTAGAAAGATTAGAGGGGGTTTTCAAACTATTTTCCAAAGCACTAAAAGGCAAAACAAGAAACAATGGTTGGAAGCTAACCAAGGAGAGAAGCAATCCTAGAACTAAGGAGAAATTTCCTAATGATGAGAGCAATCATCATATAATGGAATAGCTTGCCTTCAGAAGTTGTGGGTGCTCCATTGCTGGAGTTTTGCAAAGGGAGACTGACAATCATTTCTCTGAAATGGTATAGTGTTTCCTATTCTAGCAGGAGTTGAAGACTTCCAAAGACCTTCCAACTCTATATATTTTATGATTAGAGTCTTGTTAACATTTGTTTTGGGTCAATAGAATAAAATAAAATAAAATAGAATAAAACTTACCCCATAATGTGAAAAGGATAAGAGAATCAAAGAAACATCTGGAAGTTTTAAGTCATCTCAAATATTTAAAAGCTGATGTTATTTGCGGCAGAGTCTTTAAATAGAAGATGATAATCTTACTAAGTTGAACAAGTTTATTTGACAAATTTTCCAACTTGGGTAAAATGGCTGACTGTTTTCTTTCATGAACAAATAAATGTCTTCATTTTTAATGTTAACACTGTAAATAAGTAAGACCAGACTTGGAATACTGCAGTGGAATATTGCAGTTTTAGCCAAAGAAAAGTATCCACTGACTTTTAAAAACTTACAGGAAGCTAATCCTATCCCTAACCATAGCTTTATCTAATTATTTTAGAAATATATCTTCTTGGTCTTAACATGGGAAGCACACACTTCCAAAGCTGATAAGAAAGTGTTCCACGAAACATAGAAAAAGAACATGCTAAACTAATCCTAACTTTTGTCTATAGATTGAAATAAAAGAGGAAGGATTAATATGAGTTAGCTATATTCTGAAATTTATAGCATTATATAGATCTGTTTTTTTTAATGTATCAGTGGGATGTTTTTTTTGTATGTGGTTTTACGTATTTCCTATATCCTTCTCAGAGTCCCTTCAATGATATGGGCAGCTCTATACAGTAATTTTGACCTATATCTATCTCTGTATCTATCTTTCTATTCTGATTTCTTTAGTTTTATTCTGAAAATTAAACAGGATTAGTTTTAAAGTATGCTTTATTGGTTTTTATTATTTGATGGTATCTACTGTATTTCTATTTTAGCTGCAGTGAAAGGAAATGTTAAGATTAGGCTTCCATGAAATTTATGGTCTAATTGCTTGTGAAAAAGAGCTTTAGTGTGATTTAGCTTTTCCCATTCTTACATATGTCCACTGCATAGCTTTCTGAAAAGATGCACTTTGGGGACTATGGATCTTTTCACACATAAATCTGAGAGGTTTTCCCAAGTGTCTTTGGCTTGATCTAGAGCTGACACTCACAATAAATTTCACAATAGAACTCAATGAACCCTAACCCCATATCCAACTTATCCTTACAACAATAGAAATATATATATGTTCAAGGTTACTCCAGAAAGCAAATCCCCACAGTAGCATAAATTTAAGATTACTGTTAAACACACAATTCACCCTGAAATGAATGCTCACAATAAATTTCACAATATAGCATATAAAGACCCAGTGTTCACTATTGTTTCAGTGAAATGTTAGGATATATATTTAACCTACAGTAAGTATTATCCAGGGACATAATCCTCACCATTTCCCAAATCTAAGATTATTCCTATCCATCAAAACTGGTGTTATAATTAATTGTACAGATTTTCAGAATCATGGCCTAACTGAAGCCATAATTTCACTGGAATGCCAATAGAAATAAATATCCTAAACATTACCTAAAGGCACATTCTTCCCTCAACATCAACCAGAGTATTTTTATGCATGTTAATTCATTGTAAAGATAACAGGAACAATACATTTCAACTTTAATCTCAAGGTACCCAGGAACACAGTCCTCACTGCAACATAAATCTAGCCAAATAAAGGCATAGTAAAGCTAGTCTTCCCAACAGGACAGATACAGACTTCAGAGAGTAATTAGGACTGCAGAAAAAATATTTATTTATTTTATTTGTCAATTGCTTACAAGATAATAGGTATTAGTAAAAACATAGTTATGAATACATGGATACATAGAAGAAAAATAAAAAAATATAAAAGAAACAATAAGACAGGGACAGAAGGCACATTGGTGTGCTTATGCACGCCCCTTAGAGTCCTCTTAGGAAAGGGATGAGGTCAATAGTAGACAGCCGAAGGTTAAAGTTTTGGGAACCTGCTTTCAGTCAAGGACCTATATAATGCACAAGTCAAAAAGAGGGCTGTGAAAATATTTACCGACCCCTCACATCCTGGACATAAACTCCTTTCAACTCCTTCCCTCAAAGCAATGCTATAGAGCACTGCACATCAGAACAACTGGACACAAGAATAATTTTTTCCCAAACGCCATCACTCTACTAAACAAATAATTCCCTCAATACTGTCCAAATTATTTACAAAGTCTGCACTACTATTACTATGAATCTTCTCATCACTCCTATCACCCATCCCCTCCCACTTGTGACTGTATGATTGTAGCTTTAACGCTTGTATACTTACAATTTATATTGACTGTTTCCTAGTTTGATTTGATTGTTGATTGTACGTTATGATTCTTGACTCTTGATGAATGTATCTTTTCTTTATGTACACTGAGAACGTTTGTACCAAGACAAATCCCTTGTGTGTTCAGCCACACTTGGCCAATAAAGCTATTCTATTCTATTCTATTCTATTCTATTCTATTCTATTCCATTCCATTCCATTCCATTCCATTCCATTCTATTCTATTCTATTGCTAAATTCAACAAAATCATCAAGGAAATCCAATCTTAACTGTAACAGAACCAGAAATATTTATTATAAATGTTATACTGGCAAGCTATGTTGATTATAACATACATGTAAGACTACAACTAACTCTTAAAAATTAATGCTAAATCTAACCTTGCCACTAAATTTTACATAGAATGCTTAAGGCTGTGTGTCTTATTTTATCCTAACGCCAAGAGATTTCTCCAACAAACTTCTTCCTAGTGTTATTTCTGCACTATGGCAGGGCCTTCTTGTTGGTCAAGCTGACTCCATTTGGATAAATCCATGGTGTCGTTGGGGTTATACTGATGTATTTCATGTTCTCCTTGATGTGATCCATCCATCTTTTCTTGGGTCTGCCATGGGGTTGCTGGCCATCATGGTCCAGACACATGGCTGTCCTACCTACCTAGTCTTCTTCACCACATATCTGTACCATCTAAGTCTTTCTTCCTGCATTTTTGCTATGATTGGCATGACTCCTAGTCAATGTCACTGTTCATAGTATGGTTGAATCACATTAGTCCAACAATTTCTACCAACAAACTACTTTAACATAATCATGACATTCCTACCAGACATGACTCTCTTTCTAAAAATCACATTCTCTACTTTCATGTTTCTATAGTGGTAATGTCATGCTTAATCATCATGTCTCCATCATGTCCTGAAGCAGTGGCCCCTTCTCAGGACCAGGATACATGAACTGCAAGACATAAGACGCAATGGTGAGTGCAACTGTGATGACCAAGGCTGTGACAAAAAGCCAACACAGCTGGAGAATAAGAGTTTCTTTATTAGCTCCAATTTTGCTCCCAATGACCCAGTTACCTTCCAGTCTATAGAAAAACTCTCCCATAAACATGCACCAGCTATTGGCTGCAGATATTCCAGTCCAAATGTTGTAAACTGAAAACTTTAAATAATAAATCCAACAAGGCAAAATAAGGTAATAAATCTGGCAGAGCAAGATATGGAATTCCAGAAATTAAGTAACAAGGCAGTAAATCAAACCAGTTGGGAGGATGCCAGGAACTCAGATAACTACAGCCAACACAAGATAAACTCAATGTTTGTTCCCGACAACCATTCCTCCCATCTGTCTCCTTTAAATTTTATCCCCTTTGCCTTCTGAAGGGAATCGGGATCCTTTCCTCCTCATAAACCACACAACCCACTGTTGTTTTCTTCTCTGTTCTTCCCTGCATATCCTAGGATGAAGAGGGGGTGGACCTTGGTCTTCTGAACTCCTTCTCCCTTGTTCTATCTCTCCCCTGTTCTGTCTAGCCTGTCTTTGCCCTTCCCCAGATTCCTCCACAGCCAACAGAGCTACTCCTCTGCTCCCTGTCAGCTGTTCGTCTTCCTCCTCAGACTCCAATGGAGGCATGACAACCATTGCAGATAATGATTGCTATAGAGATTCCATCACCAGCGTAAGGTTGACTCAGCCTTCCATTCTTCCAAAGTCACTAAAACAAGGACCCAGATTGTTGAGGGCAATATGCTGACAATGCAAACTGCTTAGAGAAGGTTGTAAAGCACTGTAAAGCAGTATGTAAGTCTAAGTGCTATTGCTATTGTATTTCCCACCTATAAAAGCCCTGTTAAATCACCTATTGACTCAGAAGGAAGGACTTGTAATCCACAATTTCTCTACTTTTCAGCTCTTTGGTTTACAATGCAAAATTATATTTGTTCCTTCAAGCATGTTGATTATTATCTGGGTTATCTGGTTGCTAGAATTTTTGAATTATTCAATTGCTAGAATTTTTCTAAACACTGAAGAACAGAAATCTGATGCCTGTTTTCTGCTGGATACCACTGTATGCTTGATGGTTCCAGGGGTGGGCTGCTGGGGGTTCGCAGGGGTTCAGGAGAGCCACTAGCTAAGATTCTGGGCAGTTCAGAGAAGCCCCAAATCTCACTCCTGGCTGGTCCTGCCCCTCCTGAACCATTTCTCCCAGGAGTCCCCATGTGGTCCATTTTGGATGCAGGTAAATGCAGGGTACACGTGGAAACTTGGGGAGGGCAAAAAATGGGCCTCCCAGAATTCAGGAAGGCCAAAAGTGGGCTTATTTCTGGCTTCTAGAGAACCTCCAGAGCCTGGTGAGGCCGTTTTTAACCCTTCCGGAGGCTCAAGAAAAGCCTCCAGAGCCTGGGGAGGGCAAAAATGCCCCCCACATGGTGCAGGAGGCTGATTAGGCCATACCCACCATGGCCACACCCACCAAGCAACCAGGCAGAGAACCCTTTGCCAAAAGTTTTGAAGCCCACTCCTGTTTTTTTACCCATTTCTTTCAATCAAGATTAACTGAAATGTTGGTTGGGGGATGAAAAATAATGGCTTTACACAATAAATTTTCAGTGTGCTGTGTTGAGTAGTGATTTCTGGTCATGTTTGCGTTAAAACAGTGAAATAGTTTGCCCACTAATCAAAATTATTATTCTTTCATACTCTTAATATATTTTCCTTTATACCATATGAAACTGCTAAACCATCCCCATCAAGTAAAGTGTGCAAACTTTTGACGCTACAAATTAAAAGGAGCCACAATTCATGCTAAACTATTTTCTGATTTACCAAACATGCCATCTGTATACCTTGGAAAGCCAATACTTATCAGCTTCAGACAAACAAAAAAAAAGTAAAAAAAAATTAAAAAGGAAAAAAAAAACAGTGGTTCATTATCTTTTCAATCTGCAACTAATTTGCACTGTATAAAGTCATTTAATTCAAATATGAGTGTTGACAGTCACAATGATCTTTAATGTTAGCCAATTCAATTTCCCTTAGAAACTTTAATTTGAATAGATGGAAGAATGCTGAGCTGAGTCTCACTTACTTTACCCCTGTATATACAGCAATTACATACAAGAGTAGGAATTTTATTTGGCTTTTTGCATGCCAATGATCCCCAAAGTCATTTTGGTATATGTGAATTCTATGAGATCCATAGGGGATACATATAACAATCAAACATTTCAAAATAATTCACCAGAGTAAAGGCGAAGGAGTCCCTGTGTATTTTACTCTGTTTGTCATTGCCAGCTATAGTGAGTGGTGTTCATCTTAGTTTCAAAACCATTGATCCAGCATTGTCCAAAGACATTTCTGTGGTTATATGGCCAGCATGATGTCACACAATGTTGTCACCTTCCCACCGAACTGGTACCTATTTATCTACTTGCATTTGCATGCTTTTGAATTCTAGGTTTGCAGGAGCTGAGGTGAAGATGGGAATGCACCCCATCATGTGAAGCTCACGTCTCAAACTTGGGCTTTCCCAGTGACAAGCCCAGTGGCTTTCCCACTGACTGGCTTTCCCACTGACAAGCCCAGTGTCTTAACCAGCCACTATACTGGCCATAATTCACCAGAAGTTTAGAAAAAGAAAGATGTCACCCTTCCATTTGGGCATCTATATTAGACATATTTAGGGCAGTGTAAACCTCATATACCTCAACATTTCTTGTATTCATATTTTATTCCACTTCTTGGGATGGCACTGTGGTACTTAGTGAAAAGGATGTGTTTTCCTGGCTGCTTGCCAAGTCTCTTTCCATTCATCCATATGTACAATATGATTCATATAAGTCCTTTAAATTTTCTTTAAAAGTAATACATAATTGGAACTGATGTGCACTGCTTTTTTTAGAAGTATGGCCACTTACTGAGAAAAAAAGCAAGGTAAATGTTGTGGGGGGAAAATGCCCTCTTTAATAAGCATCCAAAATGATTCAAGAAAGTTGAAACAAAGTATATTTTTATTGGCATGCATAATTATAGCAATCCTTGGGCTCATTGCCAAAGGAACTCAGAAGAATCCTGAACAAAACAAGGTTACAGGTTATTCCCTTCATTTCTTTACAATGATAAAGAAACATCATTTCTTTATAGTGTTAAAAAAAATATTGTAAATCATACCATGACCTCTATAACTGGAATGTTTTAGGAGATGATCTTATTGCAGTGCCTGGACATTCCTCTCAACTGGTGGAAATGGCTTTTGCTTTAGTTATTAATACCACATTTCATAAAGAATGGCATTTATTGTGTCCACACTGTACTGCCTCCTTTCGCAAAACGCAAAAATCAAGTTTTTGTTACCTGTTTCCTTTCCAAACTCACAGCTCCAGCAGCCTGATTCTTACTGTCATGTCCCTATCGGAATCTGATTCAGAAGGAGAGACCGAGCAGCTGACAGAGAGTGGGAGTGTGGCTCCATTGGCTGAGGAAGAAACTGGGGAAGGGCTCAGTCCAGCTGGGCAGATCAGGGAAGAGGTCGAGCAAGGGAGAGGGAATTAGGAGGAAGACCCAGGCCCACCCCCTCTTCATCCTAGGGCACACAGGGAGGAATGGAAAAGAGAGCAACATGAGTTGTGTGGCTTAGGAGGAGGAAAGGGCCTTGATTCCCTTCATTATCTGCAACTGGGAACACAGTGTTTTAAAAGGAAAGCTGAGCTCAGCAAAGTTGTTGGGAGCAAATAATGACTTATCTGTTATTGTGGATGCTTATCTGGATTCCTGGCATCTTCCCAACTGTGTGTGTTTTGTTGGCCTTTCAAGTCTGCAATTTCTTATCCTGCCCTGTCAAGTTAATTGCTGCAGTGTGGATTTTGTGTGGATTTTTATTTACAGTTTGTATGTTCTTTGTTTCCTAACTGAATTTCCTCCATTTAAAGACTGTTCTTTGGAGAGTTTTTCTCCAGCTGAAGGTAACCTGGACATTGGGGGCAAAGTTGGAGGTATTAAAAGGACTCTTCTTGTGTGTGTTGCCTTTGTGCCACGCCCCAGATCATCACACTTACTGTCATGATTTTGCACATACTTAAGCCATTTCATCATACTTGATCTGAAACATCTACATGTCCAATTATTTTTATCCCTTTCAAGTGGATAATTTCTGGCACTTTGGAAATCACCATCTGTTTTCCAAAGCACCAGAAGATAAAACAAGAAATGGATGGAAACTAATAAATGAGAGAGCAACCTAGAATTAAGGAGAAATTTTCTAATGGTGAAAACAATTAACCAGTGGAGCAGCTTGCTTTCAGAAGCTGTGAGTGCTCCATCACTGAAGGCTTTCAAGAAGAGATTTGAGACCCACATGGAGAGCACCTTTGGGACTACTATGACCTGAATGATGAAGAATGTCCATAGACATTTATCCTTTGTTTTGAATAAATTCCTGATTTCCATAGCAACTGAGTGTGTATTCAAAATCAGAAGCAAGAAATCAGAATCAATATCAGGTTTTGGTGAACATTCAGATAAGAGGTAGAGACTAAATATTGAACAAAAGGATTGCCTTTATCACTATATTTCCAGCATTAAGAAAATGTTGATTGGAAGCTGCATGACCAGAAATGAGCATGCTGTATGACTTGAATGACAATGAAATGAAAACACACCAACATCTGATTACTAGTAGCCAAGTTACACAAGTTACATTTAAAGAGGCTAGCAACAATCTCTTTCTCAAAAACTCTCCTAAAATTTCAGTCCTTCTTATGTGAAGGAAAGAGCAGAATAAGATGAGGTACCATCTTGGAGCAGGGAAGGATTTAAGCACTAGGCCCAGCCATTTGTGAAATGATAACTAGCAGTTAGTTTGATCCCATTGGTGTGATTCCCTCTTTACCTGGGATGGCCTTCCCTTTTGCATTAAAACAGTCAGCAGGAACTTAGATGCCATGGTTAATCTACCTTGCCACATTGGCATATTTCAGAGTTGTACATGTAGACAATAAACCTTGATAAGGACCTTCCCAGCTAGAGAAGTTTTGAAAGTATCCTGGAGGGGAGAGAAAGAGGTAAAAGAGTTAGCAGATAGCATTATAGTAAATTAGTACTTTGAAATAAATAAATGGCATAGGATTTATCAGAATAATACTTTCAGTTAAAGTTGTATATCATTTGTACAATTGGCATATCATCTAAACATAGTTATAGTTTCTATTCAATTCATTCATAGCAATTGGCCACTTCTACTCTGCCACTATTTCTATTCCTATCCCCAAAGCAGTTTGAAGGTAATCCATAATTATCTAAACTTCTGCCGAAAGCCAAAAACAAAGAGTAAAGCATGTAATTAAATCATTGCTTCAACCCTGAACTACCATACATTCTGGCATAACAAAAATATCCTTATCTCTATGCCACACAAAGGAGAAATTAAATTAGTGGCTTGCAAACTCCCTTCCCAGTTCCACCTTCTTAATCACACTGTGCAAAACCTGTTGTGTTGAATAGATGTATCTGGAAAATACTTTTCTTTTGAACTGAGAAAAAAATGTTGCAAGCTATCAATGAATGGGTGCATCCAAAGTTATCAATTTTTATAGCTGGATAAAGAGTTTTGAATTCCCTTGTTTGAAAGCAATAACTTGTTACTCCAATTTCATATCTAATTTATGGCTTATGATCTTTTGTTTAATTCTGATGCTGGGTAGTGCAAATGTTTAGCAAGAAGCTTGGACATCATATTCACAATATATCCTGTAAAGTAGAACAATATCACTTAACATCTAACTGGGGAGGGCAACTGGGAAAATAATTTTGTTAGTAATAAATTTAATTTTTTTGAAATATTTATATGGTTTGGAATAGTTTTGGAATATGGTTTGGAATAGTTCTGTACTCGTAATTTCATCCAGTCTGATATGTGTTGTTTTATTGGTTATATTAGTAATGTTCTATGAAACAGAAGAATTTGAACAGTCCTTTTATTTTTTCTTTTGGAGAAGGAGGGGGTAATTGAAAATGTCTACTATAATCAAAATGGTAATCAAAATGGTAATCATATCCTGTCCAATGCTGTGGAATAAAAAATTGTTCATTTGGTTCAATGAGTTTTAAACATTTCCTGAACAAAATTGCAGAGATTGATATGGGCTTGAAATCTACAACCAGACACAGCAAATGCCTAAATAAATAGGATGGAACCTGTCAATGCTTACACAAACAATTTTTAAATCTAAATAATTAGGGGGAAATGTGTTTAACTATTAGATCATTTAAAATAGAGAGAGAGAAAGAGACACACACACACACAGAGGATATCTGACAAACCCCATCTATTCTGAAAATAAATATATGGTATTGATGAACAAAAAACAGCCATTGAAATAGGCCAAATAACACTGACCTTGGAAACTGACAAAAGACTAATTGCTTTGCTAATGTGCGACTCCTTTGCTCAAAGGCTACTATTACCATGAAATTTTCCATATAGTAAAATCCTGAATTATATTCAAATAATTAGATTGTTGTGATTGAAACTTGGTTCAAGGTTGTACAAGAAAATATCTTGAAGGAATATTATTCTTGGAAGTGCATAAAAATGTAAAAGCTTTTCATCAATTTGTTGATAAACTTGAACCTTGTAATTTTTCTTGGAAATAAACAGAATCATCCCATGGTGTTTATTTGCCTAGCAAACCAATAACAGATTCCCACGAGGCATGACAAATTCTATAGAATTACTATTATGTGCTTTGGCTTTAAGAAAAAAAATGAAACCTAAATAACAAATAAGATTAAATGTTTAAGGCTAAGTGGATCCAGGCTGAATCATGACTATTCTTTATCCTATATTATTATCACTCATAGATTCACACTATACATATTGTGCACCATATTTCAACAATAAGCCACAAAAATAGGACACATCAATATTAGCTTGTATTTCTTCAAGTACTTAGTTTTCAACTAACCTGGCTAAATATGAAATATGAATTCAGGGTTAATTCAGTGGGAGAAATTTAAGTGTGTGCTTATTCATGTAGTTAAGTGTTTGGTACTTTAAATAGTAGAAAGTACTTGTAGGTAATTTGGTTTTCCTTAGAAATGTCTGGGATGTGAGCTTGAGGTGTGGTTGTAATTTTCCTAAAAATATTGATAAGATAACTACATGGCATATCATGTGGAAAGATGGAGTCATCCCATTTTATAATGCCTTGGTAAGACCATAAGGAAGGCTGAGCACAAAAAAATGGAGGCCTTTGAACTCTGGTGCCGGAGAAGACTCCTGTGAGTCCCTTGGACTGCAAGGCGATCAAACCATCAGTCCTTGGGAGATCAACACTGACTGTTCTTTAGAAGGCCAGATCCTGAAGATGAAGCTCAAAAACTTTAGCCACCTAATGAGAAGAAAGGACTCCCTGGAGAAGAGCCTAATGTTGGGAACAATTGAAGGCAAAAGAAGAAGAGGACAACAGAGAATGAGGGTGCTGGATGGAGTCACTGAAGCAGTAGGTATGAGCTTAAATGGACTCCGGAGGATGGTAGAGGACAGGAAGGCCTGAAGGAATGTTGACCATGGGGTCGCAATAGGTTGGACACAACTTCGCAACTAAAAACAACAACTAGAACACATTTGAAATAATGGATCCAGTTCTGGTTGCTACAATATAAAAAAGATGTTGAGACTCTAGAACAGGAGTATCAAACTTGTAGCCTGTGGGCTGGATGTATCACACACTGGCCATGCCCATGCATAGTTTAGCGAAAGGGAAAAAAAGATCACAATGCATCATGTAATGCCATTGTGATACTATGAGTTTGACACCCTTGCTCTAGAATGGAGAGAAGAACAACAAAGACGATTAGTGGGCAGAAGGCTAAACATATGAAGAATGGTTGCAGCAATTGGATATGTCTAGTCTACTGAAAAAAAAGTCTCTGGGTGACATGATAGGAGTGTTCCAATATATGAGGGTCAACCTATTTTCCAAAGTACTAGAAGGCAGGACAAGAAGAAATGAATTAAAACAAACTGAAATTAATCAAGGAGAGAAGCAACCTAGGACTAATGAGACATTTCCTGTAAGTGAGAATAATTAAGCAATAGAATGGGTTACCTTCAGAAGTTGTTCCATCACTGGAAGTTTTTCCATCACTTCAGAAGATGTTCTATCACTGGAGGTTTTTAAGAAGTCAGACATTTGTCTAGAATGTCAGCCCTGAAGCTGACCTGACTGAGGAGATTTTGAGGCTTCAGTGCTGCCACTGAAAACTTTTACTTTTAATTAGGTGAAAACTGACTCTGAATATTCCCGCAGTTTTCACCTGATTAAAAGGAAAAGTTTTCTCTCTTCCCTACCGAATCAGTCACATGGTCCAATCAAGGTGTCGTCCTGTTGCCTGGTAATTCACTCCTCCTCTCTCCGACCACCTGTGGGAATGTCCTTGGTTCCCAGGAGAAAGTATTATTGTTTTGGCTACAAAACCCCAGCTATCTTTATTCCCCACTCCTTATTCCTCAGCTCCAGTGTGGCAACACTGAAGCTTCAAAATGGCCTTAGTCAGATCAGCTTCAGGGTTGACAGGAGTCAGTTTTCACCAATCTTTGCCAATATGATATATCCAATAAAGCTGTTCCTTGAGGAATCTACCTGCCTCAGAGTTTTGTTCATTATGGGTGTATTACTTGGAACCCTGACATAGAATGGTATAGGGTCTCCTGCTTGTGCTGGAGATTGGACTAGAAGACCTCCAAGGTCCCTTCGAACTCTGTTATTCTATTATGTGATAAAGCAATGATATTCAAGGATAGGCTAAAACATCCTTGAAAACTTCTCATGATTAAGGATTACCAAACACAATGTCAAGCAGAGCATGTGAGGACAGATAATGGAGAAGAAACTCACCATTTAATACTTTTCACTATGTGACAGACTTTAAACCTGAGATATTTTTATTGGGAATTATACCAGAAATATATTGTAAAGAATTAAAATATTTGATTGCAGATGTTTTAACAGCAGCTAGAATTGTATTTGCTAAGAATTGGAAAAATGAAAAAAATACCTATGTAGGAGGAAATTATTCAGAAAATCATGGACTGTGCCAAAATGAATAAGTTGACATTTGAAATTAGAGAACAAGAGGATAAACAATTTTATATGATATGGGATTTATTTTATCAATGGTTAGACAAAAAGACATAGTAAAGAAATAAATTAGTAAACCTTACAATAAAAGTTAATAGATTGATTTAGAATACAATATAAAATATTGGATGAATGCATAAGATGAAATCATAATAAAAATTAGAATATCTCTTCTAAAATGATGGAAAAACAGTTTAGTCAAATGAATGTTTAATAATTGATATTACAAAAGCACAAGCTAGATTGATAAGGTGAGAATTTATATAACTTGTGAATAATGGTAAAAAAAAAAAAGAATAGCACAAAAGATTGCAACCAACTGACACACTATACATATATAATTGAAAGAGGGTTTTATGTTTCCATGTTTTGTTTGTATGTTTGTTGTAAAAAATAAAAACTTTGTTTAACTAAAAAAAGAAAGAAAAAACAAAAGAGAAAATAAATAAATAAAATACTTTTCACTATGTGACAATAAGTCATTATCTTTGTCAGCAAATACCCTAAATCATGAATGAGAAAATTGCTTTTCAATGCTGCATGTACCATGTAGCAAACATTGGCTGCTTCAGTCATGATTGCTAAGAGGTGAAGACACGGTTCTTGCTGTTTTGAAAAATGCAAATTCTAAATACTAAAATCTTGAAGTTAAAACAGACTTCCCCAAGAATTCCCATGGAACCTGGGAATTCCCAGGGCCCACTCAATGTATTCCTACCATTCTTTGGCTACCTCCAAAAGAAATAAGTTCTTGACAATCCAAAAATCTTCCATCTGGTCATGATCTAGAACCTGGATAGCTCTATCTTTGGATATATGACAAGGTTAGTACTGGACAAGCACAGCTTTGTTTTATGAAAAAATAATAATATTCATGATACATTTATAAATGTATAGTCATTGATCTTCATGGTCTTCATAAAGCCATGTGATTTTTCTCTGCAACCTTTTGAAATATTTAATCAGAGATTGTGGTAAGAATCAGTTTCTTATGCTAAAAGAAACAGAGTTTAGAAACAAATAGTCACATCAAAGGTACCTTAAAAGTTCAAAGATTTTCCTGCTTTGGTGACACAATATAATGATGTCAAGGTCTAGGGAAAAAAATACAATATTAACAAGATGGAGGGCTAACATAATGGAAATTCCATTGATAAAATGCCATCCTCATATAGTAAGTAATTGTTCTTTGGCTATTATACTCTTACCAAAGAAGCAATATATCAGACGCTTGATCATTGAGCATAACTCTAAAAAATTCTGAGAAGGTGCAAGCTGTATATCACCAAACTATGGAACATTAAAAGCAACTAACTTATTCATTAATTATTGTACTGCACCAGCTATAGTCAAGAATTGTGACAGGCATATTAATCTAAAAATATTTTGAGTATAAGTGAAGTGAATGCATTATTTTCTTATAATACTGAGGGTGATTCTGGGGACAGTCCCTAAGACATACATTAGATTTGATTCATCTAGAAAATGGCACTGCAGTTGATCACACAATGTTGGCATTAATCTGAATAAGACTTTCACAAAATTTACATGCACCAAAGCTGTGGAATGAGAAGGAAGCTGTAAATGAAAAGCTTCCTTTGGTGTCAAACCAATAATGTTGTGCCATGATTCAACCAAGCTTGTGGTGGAGATAAAACATCATTATTATTATTTAAAAGCAAACATAATCTATGCTAACTGTGAGGGGAAAAATAAATCACAAAAATCCATATAGGAGTAGCCCTCTAAGGTCATACAAATACAAAATGATCCAGCCTTTGGACTGTTCAAAATATTTTCATCAAGCAAGATGATTAAAAATTTGGGACAAAGTACTGTGGAATCAATCCTTTTCTATAGTTCAGGGGTATCAAACTCAAGGTCCACAGCCTGGATCCAGTCCATGGGGTCGCCCTGGAAACATCAAAGGACTGGCCCATGGTACTTCTGCCAGTGAAAAAGGAGCTCAGGAGAACTGCGTGCAGCCCTCCTGGGCTCTATTTTCACTGGCAAAGAGCTGCAGGAGACTGTCACAGCAGAAAACAGAGCCTGGGAGGGCCTGTTGTGGGCTGCATGTGGGCTGCAGGATGTTGAGCTGGCAACGTCTGTCCTGGCCATACCCACCAGAGCCACATCCACTTGGCTTTCTGAAGACAAACACAACCCTGATAGTGCCCTCAATTAAATCAAGTTTGACACAGCTGCTGTAGTGGGTTATATTTTTGTGCAAATGAGTCAACAGTCATGCATATTGCAGCATTGTGCATATACAAGAGTAGTAGGTGACACTGAGGACTTTAACATACCAGACTTGGAAGAGAAGAAGAAACCATAAGTTATTACAATCAAACGTGTTTCGACTTCTATTAATGTAAATCCTACTGTTGTCCTTCTCACGGTAGAGGACAATTTCTAAAATTGGGAAGGGTAAATTAAGCAATTGATTTTCAAATTTGGAAGCTCCTGAGTGCCTACATGCCAAGCTAACTCTATCTCAGTTATACTGTCACAATTTATAATTACTTTCAAATACCTCTGGGCACTGAATTCCATTTGCATCACAGATTTGGAACAAATATATTTATAAAACAAAACAATTAGATAGGGGAAGAAAAACATGATAGTAATGATGATATCAGAGCTGTTTCTGCAACCAAAGAAATATAATAGATGATGGTAGTGGATTTTTGTCTCCCACTTTAGTTGGTTGACTTTTGGTTAAGACTCTTTTGCACGTATTTTATTCCATATGGTCTTTCAGGTCTGCTTTTGGGTGGGTGGGTGGGATTAAAGGTTGGATATCTTAACTGATTTCCTTTAATTACTGTATTTTTTGCTCCATAAGACACACTCCCCCCCCAAAAAAAAAGTGGGTGGAAATGTCTGTCCATCTTATGGAGCAAATATGGTGTCACAGACCATGAAATGTATTACTTCAGGGGTCTCCAGTGGTGGACTGGTGCCAGTCCTTTGGTGAATAGCAGCTGGGCCATGATGATGGGGTCCTTTTACAGTGCTGAACTCCACCTGTCTTTGACACTGCCCACTTATTCTGTCTCTTTTCCACAGTGTAGGAGGCAGAGCTAGCACATGAAAGGACACCTTTCTGTAATCCTCACAGGCTCTGGTTCAGATTATTTTCTTGTTTTCCTCCTCTAAACCTAGGTGTGTCTTATGGAGTGAAAAATACGGTAAGTTGTCATAGCTAAATAATGGTATATGCCAGGATATTGGCAATTCATACATTTTCATTAAAATTGATTGGTTGTCCCATTGCAAAGAGTTAGAAACAATCATGTCCCTAGACTTTACATCTGAGTGGTACTTCAGGAAGCACAAAATAGAGGAAATTCATGTCCAGGACATTCTATTAACTCATTTAAGAGAAGATTAGAGCACCTATTGCAGAGCCATTTTCTGTAACATAAGCTGAACTTTCAGAAATATACTGTAATTGCTACTGCTGGAATACTCAGATGAGCTGCTTCAAGGGCTAAAATTGAATATGCAATCAACCTGAATTCAAAATCAAATAAATTCAATTCAAATAAAACAGTCCTGGGTGACTGTGAGTTCCAGTCCTGCATTAGACATGAAAGTAAACTGGATGAATTTGGGGCAAAGTTTCTCTTTTTCTCTCTCTCTCAGCAGAAGTCAACCCACATGATTAAGATAAGGAAGGACTAAATAAGATAAGGAAGGACTATTATGTTATGTTTGCTATATTGAGTTATTTATAAAAATAAAAAAGTGGGATATAAATACCTGCATAAAAATTAATAGTGTTCTATTGTGTAAAGCAAGGGTCTTCAAACTTGGCAAGTTTAAGACTTGTGGACTTCAACTCCCAGAATTCCTGAACTAACATGACTGGAGGAGAAATTCTGGGAGATGAAATCCACAAGTCTTAAAGCTGTCAAGTTTGAAGACCCCTGGTGTAAAGCCTATGTAACACAGGTGCTGCGGGCATAGATTGTCCCAAAGGTGTTTTTTCAAAAGGCAACTGGACTTTGGGACAACCATGACCTGGATGACTGAGAAGCTCCGTAGACTCCTACAAATAGGATTTTGAGTTGCTTTCTCAGCCATTTCCATATGCTGACCTCAAGCTTTTCTGTCAATGTCAGATTTTCTTCTTTGGAAAGTTATGGTAGATTCTGTGATCAGCTAGGTATTATGCCAATTTAATTTTGAAAGTCCATCACTATAGTTTGGGTTTGTTTTCTATTCCTTTTAAACCTTCTAGGAAATGGAGAGCCAAAATTGCAAATGAAAAGATTGCTGATCATGAATTTGTTTCCAGACATTCATATTCACGCGATGAAAAAAATTAAATAAATCTGATAGCTGGGATCCATACAAATAGTGCACGACTTACAACCTCAGTTGTGCCCAAAATTTCTGTTGCTAAGTGAGGCATTTGTTAAGTGAATTTTGCCCCATTTTATGACCGCTCTTACCACAATTGTGAATCGCTACAGTTGTTAAGTTAGTACTATGGTTGTTAAGTGAATTTGACTTCCTCATTGACTTTGCTTGTCAGAAGGTCACAAAAGATGATTACATGTCTTTGGGATACTGCAACCGTCACAAGTATGAACCAGGTGCCAAGCATCTGAACTTTGATCATATGATCATGGGAATGCCGCAATGGTTGTAAGTGTGAAAAATGTCTATAAGTCACTTTTTTCAGTGTTGTTGTAACTTTGCCTGGTCACTAAATGAAATGTTGTGAGTTGAGGATTACCTGTATACTCTTGCATATAGGGAGAATTTATGGATTATTTTTCTACCAAATTCTCTACTGATTCATCATCTCTTGTAAGCAGCAGATAATGTATGTTTTGTGGTTTGCAATCAAAATCCATGCTACTCAGAATTCATCCTCCCTTAATATTTTGAATACATATTTGATATTTCCCTTAATCCTAAATCACAATTTAGTGTCAATGTCTTAATATGATTGTTCCCATTTAAAATGAAATGCCTTAGGTCCATATAACCTATGTTGTCAGAATATTGGTGTTTAAGCTTTTTTTTCCTCCTGTCAAGTATCTCTTTTTCAGGGATGTAAAATTAGGAAATAATAATTGGGAGATATTAAAATGTTATTAAAATGGCCTTATAATTAGTTAGTTGGATATTTATTTTTATATCCTTTCCTTTCCTTTCCTTTCCTTTCCTTTCCTTTCCTTTCCTTTCCTTTCCTTTCCTTTCCTTTCCTTTCCTTTCCTTTCCTTTCCTTGCCTTTCCTTTCCTTTCCTTTCCTTTCCCTTCCCTTCCCTTTCCTTTCCTTCCCTTTCCTTCCTTTCCCCTCCCTTCCCTTCCCATCCTTTCCCTTCCCTTCTGGTCTGTTCCCTTCCCTTCCTTCCCTTCCTTTCCCTTTCCTTTTCCTTCCTTTCCCTTCCTTTCCCTTCCCTTCCCTTGTAGTGATTATAATCCTTAACAAAGTAGACATGTATAGATTTGCTTGATGTGAGGCCAACAGTTCTCTCTGGCAAGACTCTACTTTATCATTTTGAAATAATGTACAGTATATGATGTATATATATATAAGGGAGCACTTCATCTTGACATAGCTGTTTGGTCAAGGAGATAATATTCCCTTCCTTGACAAGACACTTCATCACAAGGAGGTAACATATTCACCTTGATGCTTTCATAAGAAATGTTGAGGCAGGACTACTGTCTTGATGGGTCCCAAATGAAAAAGCTAGTTCTGATGATTGAAGTGTATAGCTGCCACATTTGGTTAAAAGTGAGGATACAACAGTTTTTCATACAGCATCCCAAACTTCGCTTAGATAGAGGTGTTGAATAAAGCAAAATGTCCCTTCACCAAGTTTGGATAGCCATTATGAATCATATCAGAACAATCCAACAATATTGACTATAGAAGAAATAGCTATGTTCGTAGATTAATGGGAAATTAGCACAAAATACGAGAAATTATCAGTGGATTGTAGAATCAGCTGCATAATATTTTGGTTGGTCATCGTAATTAAGGACAAATCTTCTATACTTTTCATTAAATTGGGACAAATGTCACAGCTCATTAATTGTAGAACGTGCTGAATTACTTTAAAACTTACTCCTCAGTGAGGACTCATTGGAAATAGTTTTTAGGGATGATATGATAGCAGTCTTCCAGTCCTTGAGAGGCTGTCACAAGGAAGGGGTTGGCCTATATTCTGAAGGACCTGGGAGCAGGACAAGAAGTAATAGGTGGAAGATGGAGAAATTTCCTGAGAGTGAAAACAATTAATCAGTGGAACGGCTCACCTCTGTAGGTACTCCATCACTGGAGATTTTCAAGAAGACACAGTACAATCATTTGTCTGTAATGGTATAGGTTTCCTGCTTGATCAGAAGGTTGGACTAGAAGACCTCCAAGGTCCCTTGCAACCCTATTATTCTATGTCTTAAAAGTTTGAAGCAATATGTCTTAGAGAGTTCACTGTGCTTCACATACATCTACAACTATACATAGCAATGGATATGATAATTTATCAAATTACAAACAATAAAGAAAACCAGAGCAAGGACATAAAAAATAAATAAAGCAAGCAAAAAAAATTCAATGTTGTAAGGTCTGAGAAAATTTATTATAACAGTTTTTGAACAATAAATTGAATCTTGAACACATGATGTATCTTAATAATGACATTTGAATAGACAAGCTTTTTTCTCCAAAGTGCTGTTTCTGTATCTTTGGTAGAATGTAGTCTAGAGTCCTAGATGGGATGTGCTCCATCCAAGAGAGCTAAGAAGCAACATAATGTGGAAAGTCTGGGAGGCAGGAAGAGAGGTAAGACTCTTGCACCTAGCAGTTCATAGAATACATATATAGTTGTGCAGATAATTGCTTTATTCCAGGTGTGTCAAACTCACGTCAACAGGGCATTGTCGTGTGACATATTGCAACTTTTCCCTTCTTCGCTAAACTGGGTCTGGGTGCAGCCAGTGCATGATGCATCCGGCCTATAGGCCACAAGTTTGACAGCCCTGCTTTATTCTGACAACATTTTGTCTGTTGGTGAACAATAATAAAGAAACTACAGGTAGCCCTTGATTTACAACAGTTCATTAGTGACTAATTAGTGTGTTCAAGATTACAAGGGCACTGAAAAAATTGACTTATGATCATTTTTCACACTTACAACCATTGCAGTATCCTCGTGGTCATATGATCAAAATTCAGGTGCTTGGCAACTGATTCATATTTATAATGATTACAGTGTCCTGGGGTCATGTGATCATCTTTTGTGATCTTCTGACACAAAATGGGGAAGCCAGATTCATTTAAGAACCATGTTACCAACTTAACTACAGTTAAAAAATGTGGCCAGAAGAGTTGTAAAATGGGGAACAATTCACTTATCAATTATCTCATTTAGCAACAGGTATTTTAGGCTTAATTGTGGTTGTAAGTCGATAACTAGCTGCACTCAGAAGGAAATCCACGTATCATTCTTTGTTTTGTGGGGCTTTCATCGCCAAAGCAAATTCTAAAACAATATTTTGTAGTATTACAGGAGAAATAGAAGAGGGAGTGATAGAAGAGTAAGAATAGCAGAATATGATTTAATATCTTGAAACATTGATTTTATAAATCTCCTTGCTTGAAATATTACAATTAATTTAATGGCCGAGAATCATAAACAGAAATAATAAACTTAATAAAGTGTTGAGAACTATCTACTCATAGGAAAGTCAATGAAAAGAAATAAACTTATTGAAGACATAATTTTTTCTAACATGAGTTTAAAATAATAATTTAAAATAGAGTGTTAAACAAAATAAATTATCCAAAATATTAAAATATGTTCTGCAAGTTATAATGAAAGTTTATTTAAAGCCATTTAAGTTGATTGCACAGGGGTATTTTCTTGCTATCAAATGTAGAAAAAAAATTGAAGTAATAAAACATTACGAATGTGTTGTCAATACGAATATGATCAAGAGGTGGCAAATTTTACATTAGGAAACTTAAGTGGCAGAAAGTTTTGCAATTCTGAGGTGACACCTTAAATATCTCAGGAGATTAAATGAATTTTTTTGCATAACAATATCAGTTATATGAAACTTTAAAATATTCAAAACCTCTGCCAAAGAATATTGTTCTAATTCTTTAGTCTGATGTACTCCACATTGTTTAATATTGCTAAAGCACTAAATATTAGTGCTAAAGCACTAATATTGCTAAAGCACTAAATTTGAGTCTGCTGCCTTACAGAAAGATATCATGTTTTAGAGCTGAATAGTTAAAGGCAAGGCAGCCAAATGAACTTAAACTGAAATAATTTGAAATTATATTTGAATATAAGAGTTCTCATTAAGTAAATAAACAAACAAACAATGTCAGGTTCTTGGTTCTCCCTGAGCAAGTTGGCTTTTGTTGAAGACATTTCATTACCAAACTAAGTAACATCGTCAGTGCATTGCCTCTATCAAAATAATGTCCCATAAATCTGACTCTGATGAAATGTTCCAGCTGAATTAAAGGAATGTCAACATCAGGAGACATCAAGCCACATCATCCTCAGACCTGGAGCTGGAGCAGTCAGATTATGAGATACAATCTCCTCAGACTCTATGAATTGACAGATGTGAACAAAGCTCTTTGCTGAGGAAGGGAATGACCATCTTAATTTGAGATAAGTTGGTCATTTGGTTGATTGGTTGCACCCTGATTTAAGCGACCCTGAGCCAGAGGTGGGCTCCACATACTTTAACAATCAATTTGCCAAAAATGTGAATGCATATGCATGCACGCCCCCTTCAAATGCATGCACACCATCCATGCTTGCACATGGCTGCAAAACCACAGTAATTTCCTGCACAGGGCAGCCAGGGTGAGAGATTGTGAGAGGTGTGGAAAGCAGCTGGGCTGTGAGGCATGGTGCACAAGCAAAAATGTGAGATATATAGGACGGGATAGCCTCTGGGCGGGTGGGTGGGCTGAACCAGTATTCATAACTACCTGTACGGATGAGCCAATCTGAACCGGCGGCAGCCCACCATTGCCCAGATCCACTATTCCTGTATCAGTGTTGGGATTCAAAAGTTCCTACCACCAGTTCTTGGGTGTGGTTTGGTGGGCATAGCTGCAGGCAGGTGTTGCGTGACTCATGCAATTTGCATGACACACGTGCGCCAAATGTACGTGCGCACACATTAAAACAGTAAAAACTAAGCTACTGCACCTCTAGAGCTGTTTAGCACAGCAATCCTATCTGCTGCGCCAAACAGCTGAGAGGTTAAAAAGAACTTAGGAGCAGGGGCGAGTGGGTGGGTCCAACAGCAGAGTGTTGGAGAGACTTGGAGCGAACCGGTTCTCTACCAGCTGAACTTTGGTGCTACTGATATGCCAGACTTGGGACGAACTGGTAGAATACCACCACTGTCCTCTATTGGAAATCACAATTTTATCTCAGGATCTCGTGTGTTCCTATGAATTTCTTTTACTTTTTATTTTTTGCAAAATCCTGGGCATTTCAGTTACCTATTCTACCTACATTCTGTTTCTTGGCTGTGTCAATCATAACAAAGAATTTGGAAAAAAATGCATTTTAAAAAACCAAAATTATTCACACTGCTCTGTGTTCATATTTATAATAATCTTATTGAATGGAAAATAAAGAGTACAACCTATCTGGTGAAAATTCCAAGGCCCTACCTATTAGATCTCAGTATCTATGATAGATATTGTCTACGAAGAGGAAGATCTATAATGAAATATCAATTAGCCAGGAAAGAAGGAGCCCATACCAAGAAGGACAGGGGAAGAAAACAGCTAGGATTGAATTGTAAGCAATTTTTATTTTTTACTCAACAAATTGATGTCAATAGCAGAGGTGGTATTCAGCAGGTCTTGACCAGTTCGAGAAAATTGGTAGCAGAAATTTTAAGTAGTTTGAAGAACCGGCAAATGCCTCCTCTGACTGGAGATTTTACAGTGTTCTTCCCCTGCCATGCCCACCAAGCCATGCCCACAGAACCGGTAATTAAAAAAAAAATGAATTCCACAACTGATCAATAGCAATGTAAATAGGCAAAGAAAGAGCTGAAATAGACTTTTGTACTAAGAACAGACATTCATAGTGTTGGACTGTAAAATAAAAATATGTCTGATTCTTTAGAAGAAGGCTATGATAAATCTAAGCGAGATATTAAAATGCACAGATATGACATCGATACCAAATGTATTTATTATAAAGAAGATGATCTTTCTTACTGTAACATATTGTTGAAATGATATTGAAATGGAAGCTAAACCATCAGAAGAACTCACAGGGATGGAGAATATTTTAGACCATAAGTAAGACAATGTCAACATCCAGTTTGAGTATCAAAATAAAAGTCCAGGAGCATTTCATTTTTGAGAAGCTTATTGCATAGTCATGTCAAGGCATAACCAACTCTGTGATCCTCAAGTACCAGTTCGTAGTATTAAACAAAGATTTTCCCAGCCAAAACCGCAGGCTTTCACGTAAACAAGTTCTTTGTTATGGGAACCATCTGCCTCAACTTCACACCTGTTAAGATACCTTTAAAAAGTTTCCAGACTCTCACAAGCTTTCATGGAGATGTAGAAATTTCATTTTTTTGACTTAACCCACTCGTAACCAATATCTCCTTTCTCACTTTCTCTAATGGCAAGTTCAAATGAAGAGCAATGTAGCTGTCAAAGTTTCACTCTGGACTGACAAATCCTTCAGTCCAACAAATCCTTCAGTCCTACCTGAAGAAAAATCATAGTGCTGCTGGACCAAAACTGAAACTTCAGTATTTTGTAAATATAATGCAAGGCAAGAGTCAGTGGATAACATTCTAATATTTGGAAAAAGAACTCCAATAAAAATGGTGTCTGACTGTGGAGGAGGTGACTATATTACTGATTATTGATGACATAAGCAGAGGTTTGCTGGTTCTGACAGAAGCAAATACAGGTATTCCTCAACTTACAACAATTCATTTAATGAGCGTTTGAAGTTGCAATGGTACTGAAAAAAGTGACCATTTTTCACATAACCTTTGTAGAATCCCGTAGACATGTGACTAAAATCCAGATCATTAGCAACTGACTCATAGTTATGATGGTTGTAGAGTCCCAAAGTCATGTGATCACCTTTTGCAACCTTCTCACAAGCATAGTCTATGGGAAAAACACACTCATTTAACACCTGTGTAACTTAACAACTGCAATGATTTTGCTAACAACTGTGTCAGGAAAGGTCATAAAATGGGGTGAAATTCAACAATTGTCTTGCTCAGGAACAGAAATCTTTGAGTCAACTGTGGTTGTAAGTCCAGGACAATCTGTACTAACAATATTGGTGGACAATATTATTGAACAAATATACAACAATAAAAATCCTAAAGGATCTGCATGCACTAGAAGAGATGGCTCTGACATGTTATATTAAATAAACTGAACATTTTTAAAATAAATTGTAACTTAGATCTGATACAGACATAAATATTATTTTCTTTCAAAGTGGAAACTGGGCCAAAATATAATTTGAGCAAAATAAGTTTAAACTTCACTGATGCCATACATGAGCTCTGAGCAAAATAAGTTTAAACTTCACTGATGCCACACTTGAGCTCTGAGCTGGAGCTTTCTAAATACCTTATAATGGAATTATATAGATAGATATACAGTATTTTTCAAATATTCACAAATTCACATTTCATTCTGGCTTTATTTAGAGCATATAAAATATAAATATTTATATGTTTTACTTTGACTGTGATTAACTTTATGGAAGGAAGTACAGCGTTTTAGGTAAAATGTAAATCATAGTGACATTTTGTCACCTTTCCTGTTGGGTAATAGTAACTTCAGGGAAGAAAAAAAAGTTGTTGTATTTTTTAAATCATATTTTTCCTTATTTTATGACTATTTTTGTTTCTTTTGATTCTGTCAATATTTTACTGTCTTTGCAGCTATGATAGACCTCTAGAATATCATTATTAATAGATATAGGGATTTGTGTCGTATTCCTATTTGCAATATCAGAAGTGTTCTCAAGCATTCATTATTTAATTCCTATATTCCTTTTAAGTTAATGAAGCCTCTTATTCATTAAGCCTTCATTTCAAGTGGGAAATGAAGGCATAATATTTCTTTCAGTGGCTTCTTCTGATTGCTAATAGAAAAGATTCAAAGCTTTGCTCATTTTCAGTTATGCACTAAACATGCTTACAACCTTTTAAGTCAAATATCTGTGACTACCAGTCATTGGTGAAATAGGTATAAATTCCAAAAATGAGTCCCATCAATAGGCAATGTACAAAGATAAATTCTCAACCCTAGATCTTGTCTCTGTTACAAGCATTGCCACAATAAGATATTTTGTTCTTTTTGAAGCAATGGATTAAGGACATTAATTTTCATAAGCTATGTTGATTTAAAATGGTGGAAAATATTTGTAGGTTGGGTGGTAGATGTTGACAGTGCTTTGTCCTCCAAGCTAGCTGTCTGGCTTTCAAATGTTTAGTCACCAGACTAAGTAACTTTGTTTGAGGTATCTCATTCCAGTTCTCCTCTGCTTTTATTTTGTCTTGTGTGATCATGTGGTTTGGTTGGTTATGAGGTCAATTAGTCATGTTGTAAGAAGATCTCCCAGTGTTGTGGTTAGCCAGAAGCAGGCACGGATGGCTGAGGAGAGCGAGGACTCAGATGAGGGGCCAGAACCATTAGTGAGTGGACTTCAGAGATTGTGGGGGGCTGGCAGCAGTGATGAGGAGAATCCAGAGGAGCCTGTGCCAAGTGGGCGTGCACGCAGGGCTGCTCAGAGGAAAGCACGGCAACTCGGGAATAAGGCTGCAAGGCAATGGCCCCTCCTTCAAGAAGATAAAAGCCAGCTGTGGATTAGATGTTCTTTGTCAGAAGCAAAAATGTTTTGAAACTCCAGCCTCGTGGATATTGCAGTATCTTAAGTTGGTATTTGAAGATTCTTGTATTGTGAAATATTTCTTATCTGTTATTCTTGGCAATCCTCACACAGTTTTGGCAAGGCTTGTATTCATTAAAGTTAATTATTTTGCAGCAGCCTTTTAACCAGGGATTTGTAAGAAACATTAAAAGGTTTCTGTTCCATTTGGTTCATGTTTGTTTTATTGGAAAAGGGTTTGGGTCAGAATACCTAGTGAAGATATGATTGATGTTGTCTTTGGTTGGTTGCTTGATTGGTTTAAGTCCTTATAGGATTGTAGGCTGATTCCAGATTGATTGAAAAAGTTGATTTAATTTATTCACTACTCTGAGGAATGGGCCAAGTCATACCTAACCCTAGAAAAAATTTTCTCTGTGTTTAGGGCAAGAACTTCATGAAACACATTTATAGTTGAAGGAGGAAAAGCATTTAAAAAGTGATTAAATCCAATAATACTATTTATTAGTATCCTTCAATTTAGCTTGTTTATTTCAGTATTGTTGAGTTAATTTTGACTGGGCCTTCATCCATGAGAAAATTTTGGTCTGACCAGCCTTAACAATGATTTATCATTGATAAAAGGAAGGTACAAATAAGCCCACTTCAGGAAGGAGTGTTATCTGACCATATTGAGAATATAGCTTGACATCATCATATTACTATCTACACTAAGCTTTAGATTTATGTGTCACTTCCTGCAAATAGAAAAGTGATGTAATCTTCAGCAGTTTGGCATTTTTCTTATAAACAACTTTGTGCATTTAAAAAAAGAATTTGCTTTTAAATTATTAGTATATTTCTTTGCAACTATCTAAGCAATCAGGAGAAAAGCAAGAACTGCCCAACTGTGCTTCAAAGTTTGTCCAATTTGGAGTCATTCTACTGTGGTCAGACAGATGTTGAGAACATTACATCGCAAGAGATTGTGCTGATGTAAATTTAAATATGTAGATACTATGGTCCATGGACCACAGGCTGAGAACCAGTGGTACAGAGCATAGTCTATTGTGAAGGATGATTTCTTGCTTTAGTTTTAACCACATTAGAAGAAATAAATTTTAATTGGCAGTAAACTATACCTATTGCTTCATCAATCACCTATAGTATGTTTATTTTTTTCATGCAGAGACAAAAAAATCTTTCAGAATTAGCATCCTTCTTACCTTTTCTTTTGCATTTCAAGATTGACAGGTTTTCTATCTGCCCATGTTTACTTTTATGTAGGGCTCTTGCCATTGCTTGCTACTAAGGAGCATCCCTATGTGCTTTCTTTCTTTTCATCTTTGTAAAACAATTTGTCTGATGTTTTATCAGAAGAAATAACTAGGCAAGGATGGGAATCAAATATCTTTGGTAACTTTGCCTATCTAGGAATGCTTACATTTTAATTTTGCTTTAATTCTCACTATATCATCAAGATCAAAGATGTCAGATCAATTAAATAGAAGCTTTCTCTATCTCCATTGCAGATTTCAGCATCAGTTTTCAAAATGGTAACTTTAAAAAAAGAATCTCTAATGAAAACATTTGGCATCCCTGTAGCATTTTTAATTGCTTTCAAAGGACTAAATAAACAAATCACTTTCCTTCACTTTTTCCAACATAAAAGGAATTCTCATTTTCAAGAAGAGAAGCAGGTAAAAAATAATTGGGTGCTACTTGCAGAATGATGCTGATTTAGATCAGTTTATATTTTAATATGCCATGAGAAATAATGATGGGATCAGAATTTGGAAAGCACCAGTCTCTTCTCTTCCCTGAATAGAGGTATTATGGCAAATCATCTTTTTAAAAAAACTAGAATTCTAGAGAGAAAACAAGGAACCATGTCATTTAAAACATTGCAACCCCTTCATATAATGTGTTACTCAGGCAACTATTTTGTTAATCAGTTTAGTTCCAGGGGACTTGTTATCCATTTTCACTTATGGTTTGTTGTAGTTCAAACTATAATAAGTGCTCTGTCAGATTAGTAAATTGGACTCATAACTTTTATGAGGAATAATAAGTGAAGTGAATGGAGGCACTTAGTTGATGGGTTGAGAGCTACCAACATAAGATTTTGATTTTGTTGTGTTAAAATCAGAAATCATGATTCTCTCATTTCTTCAATGGCAATTGAACTTTTTTTTTTAAAAAAAAAGCTCTTCCCTTGGAAAGGACATATCTTAATATTAATTCTGCTCACTTATAGAAATTCTAGAATTAGTTATGTCATGTTCCAATATGATATTCATTTATTTACTTCATTTCATAACAGATTAACATTGACTAATCTGGAAAGAAACTTGATATGAGCTTGCCATGTTGAGCAGGATCCTTGTGTATTTTCTACTATAAAGTTTTGCTGTTTGTTGATTTCAGTGTAGATTTTAGTCGTAATTATTTATTGACAAAATAAGTGAGCCCATTAAAAAAATCAACATGTTTAATGTGCAATCTGCATTTGTTTCAGCTGAGTCTTTCTTTGTTACTAGAGACAATGCCATTCAAACTTTCACTTCTTGGACGAATCTCATCCATAGTTCTGTCAAAGAACCCGAGTCATACAGAACATAAATGAAAAACTCATCACTTTTCCAATTTAGACTTAAATGTTTCAATCCCATTATTATCTTTATTAGTAACATGAAATGGCAAATGTTAAATGTTTTATGAAAAAATCAATAATAATGACTTTTTACTTTTTTAACAAAAGCACAACTAATTATATTAATTGAGAAGATACAATGATATTTGAAATTTACAAGTAAGAAATCTGTAGTTTGTATCTCAGTCAAAATGAAGTCAAATATCTCCTTACACTGGAGTACCAGAATGCTGTAATGTCTCAGCCAAAGCAAATATTTTTTTTATTTTTAATCTGGCAGGTTTACAGATGATTGTGTGTTCTTGATAGCCAACAGCTTCTTGCTCTATTTAGAGTCACTTCCAAATATATCATAATTCAAGTGTCACCTTTCTTAGTTTTTAGACCATCTCAATTCCTTTTGTCTTTCATAGACAAGTGAAAGACATAGACAGCCACAGTTGCATTTCTAATAATAAAACCAAACTGCCTTGACTAGGTAAGGATTGGTATCTCACTTCTACATTGTTGTCTTTCTGTATGCTCTTTTGTCTTAGAATAGAACAACAGAGTTGGAAGGTCTTCTTGTCCAACCCCTTGCCCAGGCAGGAAACTCTACACCACTTCAGGCAAAATGGTTATCCAACATCTTTATAAAAACTTTCAGTGTTGGAGAATTCACAACTTCTGGAGGCAAGTTGTTCCACTGATAATTGTTCTCACTGTCAGGAAATTCCTCCTTAATTCCAGGTTGCTCCTCTCCTTGATTAGTTTCCACCCATTGCTTCTTGTCCTATCTGCAGGTGCTTTGGAGAATAGCTTGACTCCCTCTTCTTTGTGGCAGCCCCTGAGATATTGGAACACTGATATCATATACCCCTAGTCCTTCTTTTCATTAGACTAGACATCTTCAAGTCCTTGTTTGAAGAATGATGCAGCTGACCATATTAACCAATGTGGTATTACAGTAGATGTTCCAATTTTCCCAAATGGTTTTCCCAGTGTAGGAGATACTTCATTTTAAGATTGAGTCATAGTGGCATTCAGTTTTTCTGTTGATACTGTTTTTGAGCTTAATGTCAGGTTTCCAAGTAACATACTCATGGAAAGCAGAACTCTGAGGCAAGTAGTTTCCTCAAAGAACAAGTTTATTGGATATATCATATTGGCACAGCTGGTGAGAACCAACTCTAAAAATTTCTGCAGTTTTCACCCAATTAAAAGAGTAAAAATCCCCCCTCCCAGGCATCTCCAGTCACAATGTTCAATTAATATAGCTGACAGGCTCCTCTCCTCCTTCAACAGCCACCTGTTATGATGACCTTGATTCCCATAGGAAAACTTTTTGTTTTGACTGTTAGCCAGGCTATCCACTTCCGCCCTCCCTTCCCGCTCTCTGAGGCAGCACAAGATGGCTTCAGCCAAGTTCACTTCAAAGGTTCATTTACTTTGTGGTTATAAAGTGACTGGGATGGCCATCATCAGGATGTCTTCCCTTGAGATTTATTTGAAGTATGGAAATCTGGCCAATATAGAGAAGACATGACATGTACTTGGCTATTATGCTCCTCTCCAGAACAGATCATAATTTAAAGGTGTGCTAAAAGTGCATAATGTGGCCAAGAGATCTGCCGAAACATACATTGTAAAAGAAAATAACAGAAAAAAAATTGTGTAATACAGGTGTTAACTGCATTTTTCTTATGCATAAATGAAAAAATAATGTTATAGAAAAACTTTCCAAATATCAAAGAAGAAAATATGTTTCTAATCAGTAGATTAGAGTCCAGTAAATTACATTTCCATTTTACAATAATATAATTTTCTTTAGTTCTTCCTGAAATAATATGCATAAGAGAGAGGTTTAGAAATTAAATTATTCACTAGATATTGGCAAACATCTGATTTTAATTCCCTTATCTTGCTTATACGCAGCTGCTATACAGTTGACCTTAAACCCTTTTAGGTTCTTTCAAAGTAATATGAAGCACATATGAGTAATATGAACGCAAATGCTGGAAATATGTATTGATGCAAAATTTCCTTTAATTTTCTGTCTGATGATTGCCTGTCTCTCCAAAATGCTGAGTTGTTTGGGAAAGTCTTCTGTCTCCATTTATCTTCTTGTCAAGAGTGGCGTAGCTGCTTCAGTGCACTGTGATTCAAAACAAGATTTTAAATTGCAGACTTTGTTCTTATTGTTTTCCTAAGAGCTGCTAAAGGAAATCTGAAGAAGGGGGGGAGGAATCTGTTTTTTCATTAATCTCATCTCCACAGAAAGGAAAATGAATAAGAAATAGTGGATGCCATATTGTATCCATGTATCTTCTTCTTGTTGTTGTTGTGCCTTATCTGTCATCAGACGTTGGTGATCATGTTGGCAATCCTATTTTTATCAACAACTGCACAAAAAAGTGCTGTTGAGTTTTGTCCAAACCAATCTCTTAGATCAGAGATCTCAAAACTTGGCAACTTTAAGACATGTGGACTTCAACTCCAAGAATTCTCCAGCTTGAATATCTGGCTGGAGAATTCTGGGAGTTGAAGCTCACAAGTCTTAAAGTTGCCAGGTTTGGGGGGCCCTGCCTTAGATCAAAAAATGTAAAGGACTCTCCAAACAATGGTTTCTATAAAGGCAGATACCCAAGTCAGACAGTAAGTACATCTGCCCACTTGTATTATGATTTGACTTCCATTTTTGGGGCGATTTCTTCCATTACCTGGATATCCCATTTCAATTATGAGGACTGGTAAACATGGGGGCTACCCCTTTCCTTGGAAAGCAGATCATTTGATACATTAAGGGCATGTTATAGACAATCTCATGGGTTCATTCTTGTGATGACTAGAGCCAGTTAAAAACCATTATGATCAGAGCTACACCATTTTTATTTATTCTAAACAATTCTTCTATGTTCCATGTGGGTTTCTTGGTTGAGTTTTTGCTTTGCAAAATGCTAGCCACCTGATTTGGAAGTCACAGCAAAACATCCCCATTAGAGATCCATGGTGGAATGATCTGTGATCCTCCTGAGGTCAGTAAAATGAGGACCCAGATTGTTGGGGGCAATATGCTGACTCTGTAAACCACTTAGAGAGGGCTGTAAAGTAGTGTGAAGCAGCATATAAGTCTAGCTGCTATTGCTGTTTCCTTAAACTGATGCTTAAGACAACCCATCTTAGTCTTTTAAAAATGCTGATCCGAGCAAAGGAAGACCTACTCTGATGAAATCAGGAAAAAAATGCTTCCCATTTTCAGACACATGTCCAGTCTATTTTCAGAGATGTAGGCAAACAACCTGTGTCCAACCCTTTAAATATGAAGAACAAGTTGAATGATTACATAAACCTAATAATGATTTCTACTGGCAGTAGTCTGAAACAAAATGAAGACATGCTAGGATTTACATTTTGTGATTTTCAATTAGGAAGCCGATGGAATTTCATTCTACTGAAACTCATTTGGTGTGTGCCTGATTTATTTTTAATGGAAAGATCAGGCAAGCTTGGTTTATTTAAGCAAGATTACATTGGATATGTTTCATTTTCCCCCTTTTAAACAATCTTATTTTTTCTTACCGGTAATACACTAATTTCATCTGATAACTCTGATTCATAAGGTAATAGCTCAAAGCAGGAGGACTGAAGTTTTTCTTCTATCAATAAAGCAATCAGTTGCACATTAGATAATTTTTCATTCACTGCTTAGTTTGAAAAAAAAAAACATTCTGTATTAGCTTGTCTTCAATTCCAAATACATATTTACTTGCAATGTGGTTCCTCTTCTAACCAAAATTGAGCCCTAAATTTCTGTTGGTAAGTGAAACATTTGTTAACTGAATTTTGTTCTATTTTGTGACCTATCTAAGCAAATTACTGCAGCTATTAAATTAGTGACATGGTTGTTAAGTGAATCTTGCTTCCCCATTGACTTTGCTTTTCAGAGCAAAGGTTGCAAAAGGGGATCAAATGACCCTGGGACACTGTCATAAATATGAGTCAGTTGCCAAGTGTCTGAATTTTGATCACATGACCATGGGGATAAGTGTGAAAAGCAGTCTTCAGTCACTTTTTTCAGTGTTGTTGTAACTTTGAACAGTCACTAAATGAATTGTAAATTAAGGATTACCTGTATTAGTAATACAAGCAAGAGTGGTACTTCCCAAAGGTGCTTTTCCAAAAGGTGATTGGAGATGTTTCTTCTTTCATCCAAGAAGTTTCTTCAGTTCTGACTGATTTACTGACTATTCCTTCAAAACTGAAGAAGCTTCTTGAATGAAAGGAAAAATATCTTCAAGGAAAAACAAAGTCCAGTTGCCTTTTGAAAAAGCACCTTTGGGGGACAATCATGACCTGGATATCTAAGAATCTCCATCGACTAGAGTGGTGCTTGTTAGATTTAGATACCAGTTTTCATACAAGGCAACAAGCATAACACTCCCTATTTCCACTTTTTCTTGTAAGAATCCTGAAAAAAATTGGATAAGAGAAAATGAGTGGCCCAAAGTGAAATTCTCTGGCTGAAGGTGGATTTGAACCCTGGTGTGTCTAGTTTCATATCTTTAGTAGTAGCTACTCTGCTCTCATTCGCTGGATAAAAAGCCCTTACTATGAATAATTATTTTATTCATTCAATCCATTTATAATCCACATTTCCACACATACAGTAAGCATTCAGATAAGAATAGACAAATGGCTCAGATAGGGCTTTGGTCAATTGTTGCAGGCATTTCACACATTCATTTATATTATGGAAACGCCTGTGCATTACTGTGTGGAGTTATATAGGATTTATTTTTTACACCACATAGCTTGTTAGGAATATTCCACCTATTTTGTTACAAAGATAACTTGATGTTGAAAAGAGAGCTTTTTTCTAGCTTGACAAAGGAACTGGAAAAACTCATCCATTATAGATATTGATGTTGAGAGTCAGTTTGGTATAGTGCTAAAGATACTATCCTAGAAACTAAGGGAATATGAGTTCCAGAGTTTCACTTTGCCATAAAAGCCAGCTTGGTGATTTTGGGCTAATAACTCTCATTTCAATCCATCTCAAAGGATTGTTGTTGAAGAAAACATTAGGAGGCAGATATATGAGACACCTCTCTCTCTCTCCCTCCCTCTCTTCCCCCTCTCCCTCTCTTCCCCCCCCTCTCTCTCCCCCTTTCCCCCCTCTCTCTCTGTCACACACACACACATTCCTGCCTCCTAATGTTTTCCTCAACAACAATCCTTTGAGATGGATTGGGATAAAAGTTACTATATATGCTTATTCTGTCTTGGGTTGATGTGTCTCTCTGTGCATGTATCTATATATTTGAGAGAGGAGGAATAAAAATATAATAATTAGCATAAAAATATGTCAAGTACTGTGATAGCAAATATAAGCACCAGCTCACCTGCTGAAGAAACTAACCAACCAATGTACAGTTCGATTGCAGTTACAACTGAATACCTGGATGTATAATCAAACACAAGAAATACAAGAAAAAAAGCAACACTTCGCCATCAAAATCAAAAATCAGGTTGGAAAATAAGACAGCATGCTAAAATCAGGTGCAAATAAGCTAGAACAGGTGAAACAAAAATTCTGAAGAACAAGAAGACCAAAGAAACAAGAAATTATCATCTAGAAATAAGAAAGCATTGGAACTAATAATACAACAACTAACAGCCAAGCTATAGCCAAGAAGATCAACAGATGCAAAGCTTGAAATGCATGCTGGGGTAGAATCTCCAATTTCAGTTGAATTAGAAATGTTTCTACCAATTTATTAATGCAGGCTGTATTGAACCAATCAACACCTGAAGAAGAAACAATGCAGTTCTGAATGCAGCTATGGGACAATGCAAAGAAATGCAATAAGAATGCAGGATGGATAAAAGAGATGGTGTCATGCCCGCATTGGAGTCTGACCCTGAGGAGGAAAAAGAACAGCTGTCAGGGAGCACAGGAGTGGTTCCGTTGGCTGTGAAAGAAACTGGGGAAGGGCAAAGTCAGGCTGGGAAGAGCAGAAAAGAGGTAGAACAAGGGAAGGGGGTTCAGAGGAAGTCCAAGGCCCACACTCTTTTCATCCTGGGCATGCAGGGAAGAATGGAGAAGAGAGCAACTTGGGTTGTGTGGCTTACAAGGAAGGAAAGGACCCTGATTCCTTCACAAGGCACACCTGGGAAGGGAGTTTAAAGGAGAGGCAGTTGCAAGCTGTGTTTGCTGGGAAAAAATGTTTATCTAAATGTTTATCTAAATGTTGACTGCTGCTCCTCCCAACTGGTTTGATTTACTGCCGTGTTACTTCACTTCTGGAACTCCTTATCATGCCCTGCTGGATTTATTGCCTTATCTTGCTTTGTTGGATTTATAGTTTAAAGTTTTCTGTTTATTATGTTTTGGACAAGAATATCTGCAGCCAAACGTTCCCGGGAGAATTTTTCTGTTGCAGGTTCCTGGGAGAGTTTTTTCTCCAAACCAGAAGGTAACCAAGATATTGGGCACAAAGTTGGAGCTAATAAAGGGACCTCTACTTATTATCTGACCTTGTGCCATGCCCTGGGTCATCACAGATGGATACAAATTAAAAAAAAGAAACTGAAATGAAAAAACTTGCAATAGCAGCAGAAATGATGAAGAAAAGGGCACAAGAGAGCAAGAATTGGTTCGTACCAAGTAAAGACGAAACACATGGTTTTTGGCTGACCCATCTGACTGATCTACAACCACTCACTGCAGGCCAGTTTAAAAACATACCACATGGAAGTGAAATTCAAGATTGATTCACTTCTGGCAAAACCTGCCTGTAATGAAAGATTGAACAAACAGGGCAGCATCAGGCAACTTGCTGTACCTGCTTATCAACAACTGTCAAATTACTAACTGTTGCAGTAGCCGAGGCAGTCTAACAGCATCTTGTTGAAAACAATCTCTTTCCACCTGAGCAGAAATAAAACTGCCCAAACAGCAAAGGAACAAAAGATTAGTTCCCAACTGACAAGCTGATTTTGGAAAACTGCAAGAGAAGGAAGACCAACTTGAACATAGCAGGATACAAGAAGGCATTTGATTCCTTGCCACATGACTGGATAAGCAAGTGCTTCGAAATAACTGGAGTCAGTAGAAACATCAAAAATTTTGTGCAAAGATCACAATAGAAGACACAGTTGCTGGTCAATGTAATAGATTGAGAGAGGTTAATATCAAGAGAGGAATATTTCAAGGAAACACTATAATCATGTCTGTCTGTCTATCTATCTATCTATCTATCTATNCTATCTATCTATCTATCTATCTATCTATCTATCTATCTATCTATCATCTATCTATTTATAGCCTTCTCATCTTACCTCAAGGTAATTCAAGTCATTTCAATAATTCTTTTGTCAACAATACTGATCAAGTATTATCTTATTATTCCTCCTGCTCCCTTGAGCCAATAAGTTTCAATCAGTTTATTACAGTATTAGACCAGAGATCAGAACAAATAAAAACACTCAGTGTTTTTACATACAATTAAAAATTACATACAATTAAAAATTATAGTATAAAATAATAAATATCAACTAAAATCTATAATAAAATCCAGTCTGTTGTGGATTTTATACATGGTTTAAATATACTAAAATTACAGTCCAATAAAATACATAACAAATAGAATTATTCTTTTCTTTTTTCTGCCTGATACCTTCTGGATGATTTCCAAAGTCCAGATGCTCTGTCAAAGAAAGAGTGTGGTTTAATTTTCTTAATTTGCCAAATATCTCAATGAAGGGATTTATCAGCAGCATTTATCAGCCTCTTCCTGTAGCAAGAGGGAAGCAAGGATTCCTGTTCAGCTGAACAATCCCCTCCATTTTATTTATATTTATTTATTTATTTGATAGGAATAAGTATAAACATGAGTAAGAATACAGGAAATAGGTACTAATAAATGGAGACAATAGGACAGAGACAATAGGCACAATTGTGCACTTATGCACGCCCCTTACAGACCTCTTTGAAATGGAGTGAGGTCAATAGTGGATAGTTTGAGGTTAAAGGAGTGGGGGTTAGAGGATGTAACAATAGAGACAGGTGGTGCATTCCAGGCATTGACCACTCTGTTGCTGAAGTCGTACTTTCTACAATCAATTTTGGAGCATTTTACACTGAGTTTGTATCTGTTGTATGTTGTATTGTTGTGGATTAAGCTGAAGTAGTCATTGATTGGTAGAACATTGTAGCAGAAAATTTTGTGTGTTACACTTAAGTCCAACCATAGGCAGTATAATTCTAGGTTGTCCAAGCCCAAAATTTCAAGTCTGATGATTTTGTTGTGATCAGTGTAGTACTCTTCTTGTGAAATACCTCTGGATTCCCTCAATTGTATTAGTGTCCGATATACAGTTCAGATTCCACACAGATGAGCTGTATTCAAGTATTAGTCTAGCAAAGGTTTTGTACGTCCTAGTTAGCAATTCAGTATTACTGGAGGAGAACCTTTGTAGATTAGATTTACAACTCTTAATGCCTTTTTGGCAAATCTCGGGCACTTAAGTCATTTGATATGAGTACTCCAAGGTCTTTGACATGGTTGTCAACCTGGTCATATCCACCTAGCTTGTATTTGGTCTACTGATTTTTTTTTTAATCAATGTGTAGGACACAGCATTTGTTGGTCGAGATTTGGAGTTGGAGTTTGACCATTTAGACACATAATCAAGGTTGCTTTGAAGGACAGTAGCATTGTCAGTGTGTTGAATAGTTTTATGTCACCCACAAAGAGGACGCAGTTGCTTATAAGGTGACCACAAAGGTCATTTATGCATAAAGAGTGTGGGTTCTAGAATGCTGCCTTGGGGGTGCAGCTGTAAACTGGAGCAGGGTTTGATATTGCGCTCCCTATTTTTACTATTTGTTGCCTGTTTGACAGGAACGCAGTAATCCACTTATGAAGGGAACTGGAAATGCTGTAAGAGTTTAGTTTTAACAGTAGTTTGTTATGTACCACTGAATCAAAGGCTTTGCAGAACTCTATGTAAATTGCATCTATTGCTTTACCCTTGTTGAGTAGAGTAGTTCATATGTTTCTACAATGTAGAAGTTGCAGATTGCAGGACTTTTTTTTTTCTGAAACCAAATTGTTTTTGGGAGAGTAGGTTGTTTGACTTTAAATGGAGGGTAATGGATTGGTTAATGATTGATTCCATGATTTTGCACGTGACGCGACACAGTGAGATTGGTCTGTAGTTTTCAACCAGAGTGGTTTTCTCTATCTATGTTTTATTTTCTCCATCCTCCTCATTTTCTTTTCTCTAGTCTCTATCCTCTAATTTACAGCTAAAGTTTACAGTTTTCCTTTCCCCTTTCTTCTGCTTAGTTCAAGCTAAACTAGGAGACAAAAGCAGGTTTAACTCTAATTTTTCCTAACTGGTCCATAAACCAATTGAGCTCTACTCCATGTGACCTTCCTTAAGTTTTCACTAGGAGTTCAGCCTCTTAACACCTCCCTGAAGTTACCACCTCTCTCTTCATCTCCTTCCTTTAGGGATTGTTTCCAGTTCTATGTTTAGATCACGCCTAAAGGTCATCCCCATACTATACTAAAAACCACACAAAGTTGTCTTATGAGACTTTTTTAAGCCTCATATGGTTCTCACAGTCTCATTTCCAGTCCAGTGCAGAAGCAGACACTTTTTAAGATGTTTGTGGATATTCTCAATCATCTTTGTCATAGTTGTCTCAAAGGTGCTTTTTCAGAAGGCAACTGTATTGTTTTTTTTCCCTTAAGGAAGAAGAAGAAATTTCACTTCTCATCCAAGAAGCTTCATGTTCAAGTGTTCCAGTGTTAAACTCTCCCTTTCCCACCTTTTTAGTCAAACTCTAATAAATACCAACATTATGTTTATTGCCTTGCTGTAATACTTTTTTACATTTATTGTAGACCACTAATTTCCTTTTTCACCAATAGCCTTAGTTCATGAGTGATTTGAATTCTACTGTTGTGCATTTTGCATGTAATAAATACTGTAATATTTATTATTTATTAATACTTCTATTAAAAAAAATAAGTGACTGGTTATCTGAACTTGATCTGTGATCTTTCAATTTTTTTTATGCTCCCACCATTCATCATTATCACATCATATGTGTGCTCAATTTACAAACGTGCACACTTATAAGACACATTTTTCTCTATCTGCAAACAATGTGGCTTTATAAAGAAATTAGGTGGTGAGTTTTATCCCTACTTTAGACAAAAAGGCAGGTGGGTTACTTTGGGCCACTTATTCTTGACCCAATTCATGTCACAGAATTATTGTTTGGGAAAATGGGAGGAGGAAGGAGTATTAGGCATCTTTGCCACCTTGAGTTATTTATAAAAATAATAAAGGAAAGAGAATAAATAAAATATAATGTGGATTTATATGTATGCTTCTCTTGTGTGGAAGGGTAGTCTAGAGGTGAAGATGCTTGACTCTCACTCAGAAGTTGAAAGTTCAATCCTAAGCAAGAACAGATGTTTTTCTACCTTATCAGGGCACAAAGAGAAAATATTTGCTGTGAATTCCAGACAGACATCAGGAAGGGTATCTGGCCAGTAAATTTATTTATTATTTATTTATTTGTCAAAAGTTTACAAGATAATAAACATAAGTATAAATACAGGAAACGGGTACGAATAATTGGGGACAATAGGACAGGGATGGTAGCACCAGGGGTGGGATTCTATAGGTTCTCATCTATTTGCTTGAACTGGTTGTTAACTTTCTAAGCAATTCAGAGAACTGGTTGTTGGAAGAAATCTCCTTTTGTTTTTTCCCACCCTTCTTACATTCTTGGCGGACAGCCTAGACTTACTGTCTCCGAAGGAGGTTTTTTTTCCCTTCGCTGATACTTTCTTAAAGGGGAAGGGTTGTTTTAAGCTTTTTACTCTGCTGTTGGGAGGAAATACTTCCGTTGGAGTTAGTACTTTGAAGGAATAATTGAATAATGAAGCAGAGCTGCCAGAAAGAAGCTTTTTATGACAAGGAACCAATATGAATGACATTCAGCATGGCTTCTTGGCTAGCTAGAAATATTGACATTCAAATGTGAGTTTTCATACTCTTTTTTGAGTTTTGGTCTAAAACTGGTGACCATTCGAAGTTACAATGACCCTGAAAAAAGTGACTTATGACCATTTTTCACATGACCTTTGCAGCATCCCCACTGTCATGAGAGGCCAGGCGAGAAGAAGCACCCCTTGATGTGAGTGACATTGAGTTGGCCACGCCCACCCAGTTACATGACCAGCAAGCCACATCCACCAACTAAGCCACACCCACAGAACCAATTGTTAAAAAAATTGAATCCCATCCCTGGTAGGCACAATTGTGTACTTATGCACACCCCTTAAATGCTCACCTACACTCAGTTGTCCCAACTCTGCCCCATTAAAAGGAATTACAGGGTCATAAGAAGAAAAATATGTGCATCTTTCTCTTATTTGTCCATTTATATACAATTTTAGCTCTAAAAACATGTGCATCTTTCTCTTATTTTTCCAGTTCTATGTACAATTTTAGCTGTAAACTGCATGGACAAATTCAGCAAGGGCAAATCACACTTGGGAAAAAGTTTAACAGCTGCAAAATTAGAAGTATTCCACTAAAAATGAAGACTTTTGTATTGAGAAACAAAAATTGCTATTCCACCTGAAAGAAACAAGTTACCTGGAATCTACAATGCAACAAATAAGCAACCACTACCTCAGGTTAAAGAAATCTAAAAGGTCCAGGTACTGACTGTCAGAATTTTTAACATAAGCAAAAAGCATACATTTTGTCAATACTTTAACCACATCAAGGAGATTGTGAAATGAAATATTCAATAAATGCCAGAGCCCCTAATCTAAAAAAACAAAATAGAGGTGAATAGTCTATTAAGCCCTCCTTTTCTTCACTTTTCATTTCAACAACCATGTCAGTGTTTTTCACTTTTAAGTATTTTGATGGAAGGAGAGACAAGCAAGTTGATCATAAAGTGTAGGAGTCAATTAAACCTGAATTTTGTTCTTGAATAGCCATTTTTTTCTATTCCCTCCCCCCCCCCAAGCACACATTTTTGTGTTTTGTTAGCAATAAGTGCATTTCTCAGCAGGCTACATGAATTATTGCATATCCATTATTACTTAATGATGTTAGCATTTAAGGGTTGACTGGCAACAGGAAATAAACATTGCCAATCAAATAATAGAGTTAGAGCTTTGTTATCATTTGACATTATCTTTCAAATCAAGGATAAATAGGATTTTGAGAATGGAACAATAAGACATTGAACAATTGACTTCTTTTTTTTCAAAAAAAATGAAGTTTTATTTGGGTTTTCACACATACAAAATACAAGTAAAACATCTTTTTTGAAAATAGCATGGTCCCGGGTTGAACCTTTCCTTTATACAGACACAAAATCAATTTCATGCTCTTTTTGTATTCTATTCCATATCTTATACTCTTCTACATTTTCTACATAGTTTTCCCCCTCTTTCTAATTTTCTCAATTTCTTTTGATTATCTCATCTCGATTCAAATCATTATATTTATACTTTTGTCTGTTCTGTTTCAATTTCGATTATCTTTTCTCATTAAACCAAATTTTCTCCTGTAGTTACTAATTGGAGTATGACACTTATATCTTTTCTTATATCCATCAACTTTATGTAAACTTCAAGTATATACCTTAAGTTTATGACCTTCAATATAATACATAATACAAAAGATTCCAGTCAAATTCTGCTTGGTACATTCTTATAATACACACTATATTCTTTTAAAAAAAAAAAGAGAAAAGATTGTAAATATATATAATTATAAACTCTCATTCCATTCCAATTCCAGTTCTATCATTAATAATCATTAATCAAATCTTAACAATCTTGAAAACTTCTTTTTTCAATTAAAATCATACTTCCTTAAAACAACAAATAATCTCCCATAATTATTATTTTTGCTTATTTCTCTTTCACTATTGTTTCATATTAAATCATCGTAAATATCATTTTTTACTATTTTAATTTTGTTGACAAGGCATTCACTGAATTCACTGTATGCCCATATTTACATCAACATTTTAATCATACATTGTTCATATGGTATTCTTCTCAGAAATTCATTTCTCTCGAGCTTCTAATATAAGAACAATACTTAAATCTGTATGGTACCTTTTGCAGAATCCCTTTTCCATAGAGGTTTTCATTCCCATCTACTCCTTAAATAAGGAGTTCTCCCCTGTTTCTCTATATTTTTTGCTTGCTGTCCTTTATACCCTCTTGCTCATTCTGGTTCTTTCTCATCCTCTTCTTTCTCCATCCCCTTTTATCCCTCTTTGTCTCTCCTAGTTCTATATTCTGCTCTCTGTAGTTTCCCTCTTCTGTTGCTTATTCTGATTTTCATAGCTTATTTTTCCTCTATTTTTTTTTTGGAGTTGTTTTCCGCATGATCTGTAATTTCCATCCTCTATTCCCACCCTTCCTTTTTTCTACACGCAGTCTACGATTACCTGTTGCCCATGCTGTTCATACAAGTCGGCTTCTTCTTTGTCACCAATCTTCTTGTTCTTCAGGCATTTCTTGTATGTATTTACGCATTAATCTCACAAATCTACCCGGAGTTCTAAAAACTGGAGGAAGTAGGGCGAAGCAAGAGCAAGCAATCGCTTCCTCACTGCCTGGTGCTCTGTGGCTCGTTACCTTGTACTTTTAAGTTCCTTTATTTCAGTTCTTCTCAAAGTGAGCAGCATAATTAACAGTTTTAAACACTACCCTAGCCATCGATTCGATATTTCAGTCTATACGCCTCACAACATAAGCCCGATAAGTCATCCACGAATCATAAGTCAAGTGCTTCCTATCGATAGATCTCCTTTGAGTTATATCTGTTCTTCTTATTTTCACTTTTTTCGACCTTTCACTCTCTCTGGGGTCAGATTTATAGTTGTTGATATTCGTCAGGTGGGAAATGGGTATCTTTTGAATTTGTCTTATTTAAGAGAATGTTTTGGCTGTAAATTCTTTTTAATTCAAGGCAGTCTCCTCCTTTAGACGTCCTAACTCTGCATCTTATACTTCTTTTTCTCATCGCTTGTTGCCTGTGTTGTCAAAAAGCTTTTTAATTATCCAGCAAATCTTTATTATCCCTTTGTACTACGATGTTTATAATTTCCGAGCATTAAATTGCCTTGAAATGACTGTCAAGTGATTTTTTTTCCATTTCTTGGCTTAGAGTCTTTAGCTGTGCAGTATAGTGGGAAAAGAGAGGAAACTTACCTAAATTACTTTTCCGCACTTTGGATCTCTCCCTTGCAGTCTTGAAGAATTTCATTAAGTGGGAACAATTTTATCGTTTTTTAACAGTTTCAATTTGTGGGTACCCTATTGTTGCTTTTGCTGTTTGACCTGGTCATACCAAAAACTTTCTCCTCTTATCTTTCTCCTGCACATTTTTTCGGTCAGTTCTTCTTTGTGGTTGGCATTTCTGACCACCACTGCAACCGCCTTCGGGAAAGGGAGTAATGGCCAGCTGGGGAGGAGAGATGCGGCTCTCCTCAACCCTGCTCGCAGTCTCCCCCCTCTTCATCACCTCTACGGGGTGGCTTAGTCCTGAAACCAGCCGGCTCTGGGTGCTTCAGCGGTGAGCAAAAATCGAAGCCTCATAGAGATGAGGTTTTGGTCTGTAACTGAAGAAGGTCAAACCGAAAGTCTCAACAATTGACTTCTATCATCATTATATCACAAGTCATAAAATAATAGACATTCAAGTTTCCTCAGCCCATTCTTAATTTTTTAACTGTAAGTTAAGTGTAGTCCTCTGAGGACAGGACAACATTCTGAGACCATGTTTTAGACCAGGGGTGTCAAACTCAAGGCCCAGGGGCCACATCCAGCCCACAGGGTGCTTAGATTTGGCCCGTAGGGCCGCCTTGGAAACAGTGAAAGATGAGCCTGTGGTGCCTCTGCCAGTGAAAATGGAGCTCAGGGAGGCTGAGCAAGGATGCTATTTTCAGCTGGCCTCCTACAGCCCACTGCCAGTAAAAACAGGGGCCTGGGGAGGCTGTATGCTCCATTTTCATTGTCTGTGGGCTGCAGGAAGCAGTGATGGTCAAAAACAGAGCCTCGATGAGTGGCATTGAGTTGGCCATGCCCATCATGGCCACATCACTGACACCAACACCCCGGCCTCCTAAGATCAAACATAACCCTGATGCGGGCATCAATTAAATCAAGTTTGACACCCTGTGTAGACCAAGTTTGGTGGTCTAACTTCTTAGAACATATATGACATCTATTACAAGAATATGAAATAAAGGAATTATGACATATTTAGGAGGGAGTAGGTTTGTTTTTTGCCTTCTGCTTTAAGGGCCTGTCACATTGGCCGACGGATGCAAAATGTTTATAAAAAGGACACAATGGACGAGAAAATTTTCCATCCGTTGTTAAAATTTTCCATCCACTGTCAAAAGTGCCCCGAATTTGCATAAGCAGAGTGGACAACAATGGAAGGGAATGGACGGGGGGAGGATGTAGCCAGGATGGAAAGTGGATGCTCCACAGAAGCCTAGCGGATGGAAGCGGATGGG
>BHFT01081392.1:0-13514 GCA_004320025.1 Laticauda laticaudata
TCCAGCTATCAGTAGTTCCACAGAAGAGCACCTGCATAAACAATCTACATGCTCTTCCCACTATCTTTTCAATGAAATACACAGAGTCCTTGAATGAAACACCAAATGTATCAATAAGCAAGAAAGAAAAATAATGTATCCAAGCCTCCAGGTGGAAGCACGACTTATTTCCCTTTCCTTTCCCTTCCCCTCTCATATTTAAGCCAGGAATAAAAAAATTAAGAGTCTAAAGTTGTTGAAAAGAAGAAACAAAAAAAAACTTTTCCAAAGAGTTATTTTAAAAGGAAAAAATAAAAGTTGAAAATGAAAGACCAGTCCAGTTTAAAAATTGAAAAGTTTTTACAAAAATCCAAAGTTCCAATTAAAAAAAAAAACTTCAGGTTTAATTTGTGCTTAATCTTGCCAATTGACCACTTTTATCTTCACTTTTAAATTTAACTTTTAGACTTTCAGGGTGTTCTGTCCAGAAAATAATAAGTAGAAATTTAACTCACCAAACTGACACACTTTCTTTTCAGCTTTCTTCCATTTCAGAGCTGTCCCAGCTTCAGCAGCTTTAATGGCTGCCTCTCTGCCATGGGAAAAAAGGCTTCTCCTGTATCTACCATGGACTTTGTGATGTTCCTGGGATCGACAGGATGTGCCCTTCTCAATCACTATCTCTACAGGACGGTTTAGGTCCGGTGGGACCATCCTGCAACGGAGATATCAGTGGCAATCTTAGAGCTTCAAGATCACACGCTGTACCACCACAATGCCAGCTCTGCCCTCTCTCCTAGTAGGATGTTGCTTCTTGTGATGGTGAAGAATGACTTCAAATCCAGGTGAGCTATTCTTACTATTGAATGCCCTATCTTTGGAGATGCATTACACATCTATGTTTTTTACTTCCCGCTCCTCCACAAAATACACTAGCATCTCTGATTGCAAACGATATACAAGTTATCGAGTGGAAGAAACTATCAGCAGGTGACAAACTTTCTTTATTGGAAACTAGTTGGCTATTTGTCATGAATACCCCAGTAGACAATTTTTAATATTCCAGAAAATTATGGAAAGGAAAAGATTGGACTGGATAACTTTAAAGTTCCTTCCAGGTGTGTGATTATCGATTGCACTGAGATAAAATAACCAAGGAATTTGCTTCCTTTCTTTTTATTTTACCTGTGATTGATGCTACCTTTTCTCTAATCTGACAGGAGAATGAATATGTAAGCCTATCCAGCCAGCAATGTTTGAAAATTAATTCCTGCTGTTAGGAACTCCAAAGGCTGGGCAACTTGCCAAGGGGCAACAAATTGGAATATGAACCTGTTTTTCAGGCTATTTCCAAAAGTTTTTCAGGTGGGAAGTTGACAGGTACAACCTGTTTTCCCCATCTTGTTTCCAAGCAAATTCTCACTCTTTGAGTCTGTCGTACTGTGATAGCATTAAGTTGTGATTATTTGGGCTCAAAATATGGTTGTTGTGAGAATAAAAAAATAGAAAAAAGAAAAGCTGGAAATAAACTGCAAAATATTGCAAAATGTTATCACAGGATTGAAATATGTTTAAGTGTTTTGTGGTGCTTTTAGTCCTTATATTTAGGTCTATTTATAACATTTCATTTCATTTTTTATGTTTTCATTTATCTTCTGTATGATTCCAACGAGAGTTATGGCGAATGTAGAAGAATTCTATATTAACCTACTTTTTTTTTCAATTTTGAAAGGAAGAAAATATCAGACATTCAGAATTATCTCTATTTTTCTTGTAGCATGATGGAAAGTTAAAAAAGAAAGAGAGAAAAAAGAGAGTGATGATCAATAAGTGTGACAGGACAAAAACCACAATTTCCTCCAACAATTTTTTCTCTTCCAGCTTAGCCTAGGGTATTATATCTGTGATTACTCTGACCTTCGAAAATATAGCACATGCTTATTATATCCTGAAATATACAGTCAAGAATTTTGTCAAGGCAGGTCATCTAGATCATAAGCAGATTTGACAAACATGTCAATCACTAAAATTGCAAAGATGACTGTTTTTAGTTCTTGCTTCCAATGGCTGACAGCAGAAAAGAAGAAAGTAAAAGTAAAGGCTTCATTATTGGAGTGATCGAAAAAGACTGAAACTTTTGAGATGGACCATTATTGCCCTGGTTGTTCAAAAAATGATAAGAGGAGTATGAAAAAAGTTTGGGGCCAAAAGGCACCATAAGTTAGCTGTCCATAATATATCTGTATTGTGTGGTGATGTGAGAGGGATGTACATTCCTGCCATTTGTACTTCAGAATGATGGAGGCCTTTCCATGTTTACAGCAGTGTGGGCAGCTGGCTTTCTTCACCTGATGTGAGAAGTTATGGGCTGATTGGAGAAATAGTGAAGGAGTGAGTGAGTTGATTGACAAGTTACCTCATATAATAAATAGCAGCTCAGCCCAGTTCAGGAGGGATCTGGAAAAAGTATTGAAATGAATCCTGTCTCCATTTATGTATTTATTTATTGCTTTTAAAATAATAACAAAAAGGTGAAAAATCAAAACATAGAAATAATGACAAAAATACATGCATTGTTAAAGAAAAGAAAATGAAATGAAATTATAACAAAAAGGTATGATATCTTAAGAGTACAGCAAGGTTAAAATACATGATAGTTATATAAATGTATTAGAAATATATATGCACTTGAATAATATTTGCATTAGGTAAAAGTATGTATAAAATTATAAGTATTTACTTTGTCTTAATTTATGCACGATTAATGAAGCTTGGAAATTTCTTTGAGCATTTCCAAGAATCTTCGTTTACTCCAGACTAGCATTGATGATACTGTGCTGAAATCTGTGTCGCTATTGTTTTCTTTGTCTTGCCAGTTATGTGAGGCTTGATGCAAGTTCAAGAAACCTTTAAAAATATCATCCCCACTTACGCAGAGAAAGTGTTTTTCTCATTTCCTTGTATACTTAAGTCTTTTTGTGCTTCCTAATTAATGAGATGTTGGCTATTCCCTATCTCTAAGTATTAATGCAACATCTGAAAAAAGTCTTAAAATCTCATTTTAATTATTTTTTTAAAGAAAACCATTTAAGCACTGCCCAACCCAGAAAATTTTATGCACACAGAAGAACACGAGGCCAATGAAAAAGGAAGCAGTAGACAAGCACAGTTCTTCTCTGTTTTTGCCAGACTTAATATATTTGCTGTTTGCCCTTGTGTAGATTTTACGATCCTTGTGATCCTGCATATAGCGTGAATGACATACAATTTCTTAGGGCATTGCAATAACCATCACTGTGGATTTGTTCCATTACTCCTTCTTACTATGAGATCTCTTTCTGTGGAGGTGCATCATGTCTCTTGAATACCACACTTTTGACAATTATTCAAGTTGCTTCTCTCCATCCAGATATTAGCTTCTAGATGGCTTCTCAGTTTTCTTTTGTTACTTTACATTTTATTTATGCACAACCAACCTTCAGTGCTCTGTATTCATTTTCATTATATTATTCCAGATAATCATGTATTATAGATGTTGGTGTCTAATTTTCCTTCTTCATAATTTGACCTGTACACAAGAGCTTTGGAATGGTAAAAGTGGCAACTATGTATGAAATACCACAAAGTGATGTTGTTTGAAGCTCTGCTATTGTAATTTGTTCTGGATTTAGACAGTGCATAAGCGCACCAACATGCCTACCATCCCTGTCCTATTGTTTCTTTTATTTTTCTTATATGTACTCATTTCATGTATTCATAACTATGTATTTACTTATACCTATTATCTTGTAAGCAATTGACAAATCACATAAATAAACATTCCAAATTCATCCTAAATCATTGTGATATTGCTCCTTGTTTCTTAATAAGAATTGTTACATTGTGACTTCTTTCAATAAAACATATTGTAGTGATAATAATGTCTAGTGTGTTGCTCCAGGTGTTAATTAATTTTTTGTCATTTTATGATATCTGTGATATCATACATTTTTATGATTTTAATGATATTTTTATGATATTTTATTTTATGATAAAAAAATTTATATCCGTGATATCATAAAATAAAATAAAATATTTTATGTTTACAATAAACTGTATTGACTATGAATCCATGATTTTCACGTAAGTATGAATAATTTACTGGTCTTTCCTAATTTTGCCTTGATTATATTTATGCATAGAAGAGAACCAGTTTGATCCAGTAATTAAGGCACCAGGCTAGAAGCTTGGAGACTGAGTTCTAATCCCACTTTAGGCTTGAAAGTGCCTGGATAACATTGGGCCAGTCAGTCTCTCTCAGCCCATGATATCAGGCTATGGCAACAATTCCTGTCACAATCAACACAGTTCCTGATCCAAACAAAAAAAATAACAAAATAACAATAACAAAAAAGCAGACCCTGCACTTGTATAAAAATAGTATAAGTTAAAAAAAAATGTACAGAGAACTTGTTCTTGGATAACTAAAAACATTCTTTCTGTTTCCATTTTGAATGTACCATTCTCAAGCCACTGCCACATCCTGGTGTTATTTGATTTTCCTTCAGTAACTTTTTAAAAAAAATTTCCATACAGCATTTTGGTTTTCCATTAATTTATAGTAATGTCTAGATTCCTCCTTGCAAATAGTTCTTCTTTTCTGAGACAGGCTATTCAGTGAAATTACTTCGCCTGTCTTGATATAATCATACATCCTTGTTTTTGTTTTTCTTGCTGTACAATATGATTTGTCTGCAAAAAATGCTTGCCCCTCCTCAGTCTTTCTTGGAAGATACAATCGATCAGAATCATGAGAACAGTGTAACACATTAATCCTGACCCTCAGTTTTATGACTTTCCAGTCAAGATTATCAAGGTCTATTGACTTTAGTTGACTATTCCTGAAGTATATTGCTCACAAGTTAACGACTCTAGCTTCCACCATTTAGACCAGACTTTATGATGTTATTTAATTGCTTGCATTACTGTGAGCTTATTCTTCTTCTTCATTTCATTGTGCAAAATATGTTTCCAAACACGTGATGTTAGCAGTTTTTCCATTTTAGTACAATGATCACTTATTTCAATACAATATCATGAGTTAATATCTCACCACTAATTATTAAGATCCATCCCTAGGATAAAAACAGCAACAAGATGGTGTGGTCTATTTCCATATACATTGAAATTGATCATATTGGAACAAAATCTTTATTCATTCTTAGGAGTCTGAGAGTTGTTATTAGAAGTCCTTTTTTTCTACTCCACAAGCCAGTTCAACAAAAATTCCAACTAAAAAGCCTCATACAAAAATGTAGATGTATGCACTGTCAGTTCCACTTCTGAAGAAATTGTTAGTTTTGAGCAATGAAGAGGGATTAATTTGCTTGACTCCTTTGAAAGACTTGCTCATCTTCAACTGAGTTAGTTGCAGCTCTCATTTTAGTATTTAAATTTTAATTCAAGCTTTCTGGTTGATAATAAATAACAATAATTGGCTCTGTGTTCTGTCAGAATCTATTCCCAGGACACTAAATTGTATATTATTTTGGCAGCATCTACAGCTATTTTTTCCTCCTATACAGTTATGCTCCCCAGATATATATGCATACATTGCTATGAAAAATTCCACACAATGAAAAACACAGGCTATGTAGATCTTCAATACCATTTCATAATGGTGTATAAGAAAAAAAAATGTTTTCAGAAAAAAAATCTCTCAACTGAATATTTTTATCCTTTTAGGGTGTGTGTGGTAATGCAACTGTTAAACATTATGTCTTGCCAGTTGATTTGTAAATATTGCCACCTTTTTGAGAGCTCTCAGCTTTTGAGACTGAGGGACCTCATCAGGCAAATGCAACCTGATACACAGCTGCAGAAATTGTTTTGTGCTTTTCATTCTTCACTTGAGCTACATGGTGTCTGAAGTCACAAGAAAAGGATCAGAGAAAAGCTGGCAATGCTTTGTCTGCCCCAAACACCCTGTTTGACACATTTCCACTAGACATGCTTCTGTAGCTCACAGAAGGTCTTTTGATTTTTTTTCTCTTCTTCCCCATCAGTTTGTTATTTTTACCCCTCCCTGTTTAATTTATTTTCCTTTCTAAAGAGCTGCTTTAACAGCTGCATCTCCAGCTGTCATGTGAATAATTCAGGGGCAATTTCTCACTATTAGGTGATTGGTCTACAAAACACATTAAACAGTCTTCAAGGGGGAAAATAAGCTTCATATGACAGCTGTGTACACTTAAAAGAGAGGGAAATGCTTTTATTAGAGAACAATGGAGCCTTGCACAATGAGCATTCAGATTTTACTATTCTTTCTGCATAAAATATATCATAAAGGTATTAACTGAGCTGACAAGGTCCCTGATGTACACTTTGTGATTTTCAAAGTTTTTCTTTAACTGAGGCCTAGGAATCTTCTTACAATTGAGGTAGAAATAGGACTTCAGAATGACCCAGAAAATACTTGGATTGAATGTGCTGGAGCAATCTTGTTAAATGCACCTACTGTAAGTCTCTGCAAGAGAAACCACCTGAGAACCCTCAATATACCTTCTTATATTTCATAACACAATAAAATGGAGTATGGATTTTTAAAAAAGGACAGTGAAACTTTGACGAGATATAACCTAGGCACCTTTCATTATTGGCTTGCTATTAAGGAAATATTTCTTCCAATGTAATATTTGTTCACTGGGGAGATGTCTTTTTAAATGCAACCAATGGATAATTGGTTGCATTTTAAAAATAGGACCAAGGCATGATGCAATTCATAGCAAATTAGGTACAATAGGTGTCAAAAAGTCACAAGTATTTTATCACTGATACTGTTCAACTTTGAGTTTCAAACCTCTAAAGAAACAAGGTATAAAATTGTGTGGTTAAGTATAATTTCATTTCATACTTGTGCATAACAACCACATACTAATTCTCTGTCCAGAAATCTCTTCATCCCATTTTATCCCTTATCTATCATATACACATTCCAAATAAATACTAAGAATTGAGTTCAGGAAATTGAATGCTGGCTGTGCTATGTTATTGTTGTTATTGTTGTTGAGATAAAGAATAATTTGTTCTTTATTATTCAAACAATTTCCATTAAGTTGAAGAAACATCTCACTTTGAATATTTTGATATTATCACTTTCCCACTGTCACTGAATAGGGTCTATAGTCCCCAAGCTCTCTGAATTCTTATAGTTATGGCTAACTTGTAATTATAGAAAGTTATGAATATTTCTATTTTATGAGTTTCTATTTTGTTATTTTGATGAAATTATCATTTCTTTTTTCCCCCAGACAGATTTTTATTTTTTAACAGAGCCTCTAAAACCAGCAAAATATCTTGTTATATTAATAAAACTACAATTTCCATTTTGCACATTCTTGGAAAAATATAACATTCATCCAAACATTTTAAAAAATTACTAAGTTATGGAATTCATATTTATGGCCTTTATATATAATAGCAAAGATGTAGCCTGGATCTGACTGTGGAATAGATCAGAACTGCTATTATGCCATTTCCAAGTCAAAAACTGAAGAACAAATTCAACAATTTTCCCCAATGTGATTTTAAGCATATGCCTACCATTTCCAAAGAGAACAATTTTCAACTTAAGGAAACTAATGGATAGATAGCATCTGATTTAAAAGAGAAGAAAACTGATTTAAAACTGAAGAACAAATCCAACAATTTTCCACAATGTGTTTTTTAGCATATGCCCACCATTTCCAAAGAGAACAATTTTCAACTTAAGGAAACTAATGGATAGATGGCATCTGATTTAAAAGAGAAAAAACATGAAAAGAATATTCTATAGCCCAGTGAATCCCAGTGGTGGGATTCAAATTTTTCTACTACCAGTTCTGTGGGCATGGCTTGGTGGGCGTCGCAAGGGAAGGATACTGTAAAATCTCCAGTCAAAGGTGGTATTTGCTGGTTCTCTGGACTATGCAATATTTCTGCTACCGATTCTCCAGAACTGGTCAGAACCTGGTGAATATCACCTCTGTTGTAGCCTAATTTATATAATCTAATTCAACCTAAACCTAATCCTAACTCATAATTCATTATATGAAACAGCAAGATACAAATGAAATGGTTAGTAGATATATTGCCCACTCATGCTGGAAGATTTATTTGGAAAATTTATCTGGACTTACTAATATTTTCTGATGTGTCTCCTTATTAATGAATTGGGAATATGTATTCCTGCCCTATTGAATTTGGGAAAATATGCCATGTGTTTGGGTTTTTGTTTTTGTTTTTTTGGCTCTTCCTTGTGATATTTTCCTCATTTGCTTATTCCTCCATATTGTGTCTGAAATTCTTTTGTTGATTTAGTTTAGTGTATAAATCAAGGGTTCGTGCATAGAGGAAAAAATGATAACTGATCATTTCAGTATCTCTTTCCCTGTACCTTGCCTCCTCAAGCTAGAGGCAAGAAAATCATTGTTTTATTGCTCATTATTCATGTAAAAAAATAAATAAATGAACCCAGATAAATATGCTTTCTAAACCTCATAAACTAATTATATCTATTAAATCACACAGATCCTGGAATTTGTCCTTCATGGAATAAGAATCCCTGCAGTCACTACTTCTCTTGTTTTCTTTGATCTTCTCAACAATTGCTTCACCTTAATATTTCATTAACTTTTTCTAGCAAATTAATTAAAGCCTCTAACCTACTGTTCAGATTAATTAAGGAGCTCAGGAAAAAGAGTTTGTTTGGTAAACATGGAGAATGGGAATGAAATGATTGCTGGAAACCAAGATCAACTGCAGATATGGACAGGATTCCCCCCCAATCCATGCTATTACATTCCATTTTGGGATGATTTAAATGATAAAAAAAAATCAGGCAGACATTTTAAATAAGCAACATTTTTGTTTTAGGATTTTAACTGTCTGGGGAGGCAGGGCTTCATTTTTGCTGCTTTTTTATTGATTTAATAGTATTGTTTGGGGGCAAATAAATACTTTAATAAAGACTCAAGAGGTCAATTCATCGCAAATTTTCTTCTAAAGCACTTTACTGCAGTATTTCCTAAATCCTTTCCTTCATTACCTAAAACCACTTATCTGAAATTGTGATTGGGGAGTGGGAATGCCATTACCCAAAGAAAAGCCAATGACCCAATTTGGGGTAATTTATCCGGACTTGGAAAGCACTTTTTTATTGTCATCAGTTGTTTTGGTCATAAACTGTCAATTTCTCACCCAATGAGTGATGAATTGATTGTATTATGATATCCTTTTAGCTCTACAATTTTGTTAAGTTGCAGTATGTCTATTCTGTACAACAGGAAGTATTTAGAAGGAATTTTAAAAATGTTCCAACCAATGATTATTGTAATCACTTTTATTATTATATTTGCTATCTTCATCATCATCACCAGCAGCAGCCACTACCAGCTGACTTAGGGCTAGTCACTGTTTCATCCCAACACCAATCTCACAGCATTGCTATTGGTAGAAAAACAAAAGAAAGGAATGTTAGGTTTGTCCATCACTTTGAGTGCATAGGAAGGTTAAAAATATCATCATCATTACCATCATTATCACCATCGCAGCAGCAATCCTGGTTCTATAACAGGGCTGTCAAACTCCTGGCCCATGGGCCGGATGCTTCACATGCTGGCCATGCCACAGGGAAAGGGGGCCAAGGGTGGAAAAGTCACATGATAAATCTGTGATGCCATGAGTTTGACACCCGTTTTATAATATCCTTTTTACTGGGTCCAATACAAGCTATGACAACATTGATGATGGCCATCAATAGAAATAGTGCATCAGTTGGTGCAGCAAAGGAGGAAGCCACTATTACATTCTTTTTAACTGATTGTTAAAAGTTGTCTCTGAGCAGCAAATATGTTTCTTAATATACCAGATTTTAAAAAATTATTCTTACATTCAGTTGAATTGAGTTATTCTTTGGCTAATTATTTAGTTCTAAAAGCAAATGGAAATGATCCTTTGGAGAGAGAAAAAGACATCAAGCAAAACTGAGACTTCTGATCTATTAATTGTTGCTTGACCCAGAAACAGTGTCCTGCATTATGTCTTTTTGGTCATTAGTCTCCTACTTTGACTGTTGGTGTCCACCCTGGAAGGTTCAGTGCCAGGCATTATGAATGAAAGTCATTTAGCTTTAATTTTCTACATGGAAAAAAAAAAGATAATTTCTCATTGCCATTCAAGAAACTGTAATGCTAATACTCAACTTTTAAATTGTTACCATTTTTAGTGTTAAGCATATTGCACCAAAAGGCTAAGTAGAAATGCAAAATGAGTCAGTATTATTAAATTGTACAATTCCCCTCAAATTGCTGATGCCATTTTTCTTAGTTTGCTGTTTCAGGTAATGCAGGCAATTCTTACTTTCCAGTGAAATGCAAAACTAACATAATGCAGGAGAGCAAATGGGCCTGAAACTGTTGATCTGGATTCTGAATGAAAATGTCATTTGTAAAATGCAAATGTCATTTGTAAAATGTTGCCAGGCCGCAGCAACTAACCACTTCCAATCACTTTCAAAAGTCAATGGTCCATGGAAAGCTGAAAGTAGAGTAAAAAATATATTTTCCCTTCATGTAATGAGGCAACTCTTGTGCAAGATAGTGAAGAAATGTGATTTAGTTATGATATGCTAGGGCAAGTCACTTCAAGGGAATTTTCCCATTCTCTTTCTGCATCCAACTTACTGATTTGTAGTTGTTGAAAAGATCTTTCTCCCATATCCTTCTACTCTGGAATGGCCTTCCTCACAATGCATACTTTTTGAAAACCACTTCAGATACTTCTCTGCAGCCAGGTCTATCAAAACCGCAGTTTTATAATTTGCATTTTCATTGTTGTTGTCATTGATGTTGTTTATTACATGGTCAATTTTATTGTAGTTTTACTTCCACGTTGCTCTGAATATTTAGTCCAAACAGACAAGCAGGCTACCAATTTAGTTCACAAATGGGCGGCATCTTTGTATGGAAAACCTCTCCTAGAATAAGAGCCTTATTACTAAATGTAAGATTGAAAATTTCAAAATTAACATTTTTTTCTTCGAGAAAAATAATAGAATTAGAATCTCTGTATTGCAGTTGACATGCATGCCACAACTATTGAAAGCATGGCATTAGCGATTCATTTTATGATGCTTCCTCTCTTGTGCCATGCAGAAGAAATAAGATTGTGACTTGTATGTTCTTTTGGTTTATTTATTATTTTAAGCATAAAGCTCCATCTGGTTTTTGAAATTTCACATAAGTAACAAGTGGAATTGCATATATATATATATATATATCTATATTATATATATATATAATATATATATAATATATGGTTATATGTCTTTAGGGTTTCTTAGGATGGTGGATATTTTTCTGTTTGTGCAGAATGCTGTTTTAATGTTGTGTTTTTGGAGGATCTTGCTGATTTTGTCTGTAGTGCCTTTTATATATGGGAGGAGGGCTTTGCCATCTTCTTGTTCTCTGTCTTGGCTTTTGGTTGGGGTTTTTTTTTGGATTAGGTGGGTTTGGTTGGGGTTTTTTTTGGATTAGGTTCTTTTTTGGGAATCCATTGGCTGTAAGTACATTAGTGAGAGTGTGTAGTTTCGGTTTTTAAGTGTTGTTCAATCGGCTAAGCATTTGTTCTGGAGATGAGTGTCTTGCTACGGAAATTGATCTGTGCTGGGTGGGTGGTGTAAGAGTGCATGTAGATAGCGGTTTGTATGTGTTTTCTTCCCTAAAGACAAAATCGAGTAGAAAAACCAAGGAGTATATGGAATCCTTGCCACTGCCTGCCCCACCACATACATAGGACAAACTAATAGAAGAATTAGTGCACGCATTGAAGAACACAAGAACTCAATTCAAAAAAGAAGAACTGACCTCTTCCCTGGTCCAAACACCTCAAAGCCACAGGACAATGAAATTGACTTTAAAAATACCAGAACTATCGCCAAAACCGAACAACTTCAACAACAGAATAATCAGAGAAGCCATAGAGATAGAAAAACGCCCACACAGCATGAATAAACGAGATGATACCTCCCGCCTACACAACCATTTGGAAACCTGCCCTCATTAATAAACGAGTACCTAACATGAAGAATGACACCAACCCACACCACACAAGTGCCACACAAGATGCTACCCACACACTTCCACGCAGAAAAAAGACTACACACCCACACAGAAGAGGAGACACAACCACGAACCAGAAAGCCATACTGCAGCTGCAACCACTAGCCACTTCAAACCCTCTGACCCATACAAGAAAGCAAACTGACACCGCACCATGAAGATGTGGCACGACCAGAACACGACACCAAACAACAAGATCCAGCTCACAGCTCAAATCCCCAGCAACTAAGACTAACTGAGCACAGCAGGCCCCCCCCTAAGCAGAACACACCCCCAGCCAATCAGAACACAGCCAACCCCCTACCAATCAGAGCACAGCCAGGCCCCCACCCAGTCGGGTCAACACCCCACTGGCAGTTAAAAGGAAGAAGCAGCTGCAAGCTCACATACTCTGAGAAGCACAGAGCTGAAGACACAAGCTGAAGATGATTGAATGAGACTTCATCGAAACGTTGCCTAGATAACTTCCAATTCTACGCGGGAGAAAACCCGAATAACCAGAGATCCACATACAAATACTCGCGAAAACCTCAGAAAACAAATTATATATATATATATATATATATATATATAATATATATATTATATATATTATTATATATATATATATATATATATATATATATATATATATATATATATATATATATATGCTGTTTAGCTTACTTCGGGTATATATATAATGTATTTGTTTTTTTTAACTTTTCCGCCGGGTACTTACATGAATGCAGTCTATATATATGTTTTGTTTTTTTTTGTTTTTTTGTTTTTAAAGCTCTCGCGGGTACTTACATTTGTGCTGATTAGCTTCCTTTGGGTATTATCCACGTCATTGTAGTTCTGTTAAAGTTGTAGCACGTTTCAGCAGAATCTCATCTGCCATCATCAGGCTTCTGTATGGAAGTGTGTCTCACAGTTCCTCGTGTTTCAAATTTGAGGCTGGTCTATTCTGATTGGCTATTACCTGGGTCTGTGTTCATTGGACTTGGAGTTTGATTGATTGGTGTTTTCTGGTTCTTCTGTCTGTTTTGTGGCTTTGATTGGCTGGCAACACTCTGTTCTTGTGTTGGAGGCTTTCAATGCAGCTTGCTTCGTGTGAAAGGACGGCTGCTATTCATCAGCAAGCTGGGTTTCACCTGGGTGCCTGGTGGGGGGGTGTTTGAGTTGGAGCGCATCAGAGGGAGTCTGTCTGTGCTCAGGTGTTTGTCTGTTTTGTGGTGGTGGAGATCTTTTCTATTTGAGAGTGCAGGCTTCAAAATGATGACAATCTGCTGGAATCCTCTCTCTATTCATGCTGTCAGGTCTTTTTTCAATCTCTATGGCTTCTCTCATGATTCTGTGGCTGGGGTTTTTCTATAGTGGCTAGGGTTTTAAGTGCCTTTGAAATTGACAGACCTA
>BHFT01081398.1:0-30315 GCA_004320025.1 Laticauda laticaudata
TTGTACCTTATGATTCTCGACTCCTGATGAATGTATATTTTTTATGTATATGAGAGTATTTACACCAAGACTAATTCCTTGTGTGTCCAATCTCACTTGGCCAAGTAAAGTTAATTCTATCTATTCTATTCTTTCCTGTCTATTCTATTCTATTCTATTCTATTCTATTCTATTCCATCCTTCCAAGATCAGTCAAATGAGAGCCCAGATTATTGGGGGTAATATGCAGACTCTGTAAATCACTTAGAGAGGGCTGTAAAGCACTGTGAAGAGGTATATAAGTCTAAGTGCTATTGCTAACCCTTTTCAAGAGGGAAATTGGGACAGAGAATATAATATAGCATCTGTCTGGAGCTATGTGATCCCAGGAAAAGGTGTTGTTGTTTTAAGATATTACAAACAGATGCTCTATTTACATTTCTGTGTGCTCCAAGCAACCTTTGGAGATTGAATCTGAATTGCTGTGTGCATTCAGTGTTGCAATGGTCTAAATGGGAAATGTGCAATGTAGCCTTTCTCAACTGGTTTGCTCCAGTTATAAGATACAATTCCCAGGGAAGTTATTTTGGAATCTAGCACATCTGGACTAAAGGAGGCTGGTGTCTGATGCAACATGCTTTTTGCAAAGTCATAGATTGTGGTTTACAAGCTATCTTATCTACTTAATCATAAGGGCAACTCAACATGAAATTAGCTTGCTTATCCTGGCATTCCTAAGCTAAGCTTCAGTGCACTGTCATTATTCAAAACACATGATCTTTATTTTTCAAGGTACTGTACTATTTACATGCCTAAAAGAAAAGTAGCTGGTTTTAATTATTGTTATTCAGGAAGGCCTTCATTTCTCAGACAAAGTATGAGCTCAATGGAAAAATACACTCAATTACACAGAATTGACCAGTCTAAAAGAACATTCTGTCCAGTCCAGACAACTTTTTTCAACTTCAGCAATTATGAGAAGTGTGGACTTCCACTGCCAGAATTTCCCAGTCAGTATGTTGAAATCCATACGCCTTACATTTGCTGAGGTTGAAAAACTCTATTCTAGACCAACCAAACTGCAGATATTAATACTGCCCTTTGAGTCTTATATCTTCTCATGTTGATCAAAGGGTGCTTTTTTTTCAAGAGGCAACTGGGCTTTCTTTGTTTTTCCTGGAAGACAGTTCACTTCTCATTCTAGAATTTAAGAAGCTTCTTGGATTCATCTTCAAGGAAAAACAAAGAAAGCCCAGTTGCCTCAAAAAAAAGCACCTTTGGGACCTGGAGGACTGAGAATCTCTATAGACTTTTCCCACGCTGAGATTTCAAGATTAAAATTGTACAGAGAAGTCAAATAGATCCTCACAATTCAGATATTGCCTTCAACATGGCATTTCCAGGACTGAAAGGGCAGGATACATTCAGGGAGCTGAAGTCCACAAATCTTAAAGTTGCCAAATTTGGAGACCTCATCTTTTTCAAAAAGAAGACTCCTGTTTTTCTGAAAGGGAGCCATTTTCCAGAATGTTGAAAAAGTTTTACAACTGTAGAATTTGTGTTTTTCATTTTTTTGTGCCACATTAAAGGTCTGAACATTCTGATTTTATTTAGTGAATTTGTTCTACTTTTTAAAAGTTCCTTATGACTAGGAGATGGGTTCCAACATCCAGGTTGGGATATTATTTACTTCTTGATTATTGCTCTAGTGTTAATCTTGGTGTAGACACTCTGATGAAGGAACTACTCACTCAAGCAAGCTAACAGCAAACTACAGTCTTATTAAGGATCCACCAAGAATATTCCCACTAACATTGACAGGAAAAACTACTAGCATATAAATAGAGAGCATACCCTACTCCCTTCTAGCACTGCTGATGTTACCTAGCTGGGTAATGAAACATCTGCAGAAAAACAACCAAATTCAGGGACCTCCAAGGACTCCATATGCAGGGGTGGGCTTCAACAGTTTTAGCAAGGGGTTCTCTGCCCAGTTGCTGGGTGGGTGTGGCCATGCCGGTGTGGTCTAGATGGCCTCCTGCACCATGCCAGGGGGATATTTTTGCCCTCCCCAGGCTCTGGAGGCTTTTCTCAAGCCTCCAGGAGGGTGAAAATAGCCTTCCCAGACTCCAGAGGCACTCTGGAAGCTGGAAACAGACCTGTTTCTGGCCTCCCTGAACATCTGGGAGGTCCGTTTTTCACCCTCCCCGAGCCTCTGCACGTGTCCTGCACTTAACTGCATCTAAAACAGGCCACGTGGGGACTCCTGGGAGGGGTGGGGTGGGTGGAGCCAGCCAGGGGTGGGATTTTGGGGTTCTCCAAACTGCACCTGAACCCCTGCGAACCCCCAGCAGCCCATTCCTGACTCCAAAGCATGGGAAGAGTTTCAGAAAAAACCCTCCCTAGTTTTCTAGAGAGGAGAGGATGAATATTCCCAGTCTTGCAAGACTGATGTCAGATTTGCAAGCTTGTTCTGAAAAGATGCATACCTTGGTAAACTACTCCTATTTTATTGAAAACCTTCCTCCTCCATCTCCCAAGGTTATTCTCACATATTATTACACTTGACCACTTGTATTTTTGCAAACTAGAGAAATGGAATCTGTCAGAAAAGAAATGCTGGCTGCAATGTCATTCATTTATTTTTAAAGAGCTTTGTGAATCCTCTTTTTTTTAGAAAAAGGGAGATTATCATTTTCAGCAGTGTACCATAAAAGAATGTACAATTGGGACCCCAAATATCTGAATTAGCAAAAATACCCATCTTTGGGGATAGACAAAGAAACCAGGATGAAACAAGTTAGGTGAAAGATCTGAAGCTCCCAAGAACCTTATGGAGAATTGTTCTGAATTCTTCTCCAAAACTATACGATATTGATCTGTGACTTTACCACACATCTGTCCATATTTTACCTTTTTAGTTAGATTGTATACCAGGCTATGCATCGATGGGGTACAGTCAACTCGAAGAGTGTAGTTACCTAAAAGAAAGGGACATTATCTTTATTGTATTTTAGGAGGAATCCTTTTAAATAAATTAATTTTATCTGAGGGAAACTCAAACAACATAGTTTGAATGTGGATTTCTATTGTTCTTATGTTTCTGACTTTTTAAAATGCTTTAATTAGCCTTTTGATTTTTTGGGATAATAAAGTTAGAAGAGATCTTGGAGGTCTTCTAGTCCAACCCCCTGCCCAAGCTGGAGACCCTATAGCAGTGGTGGCTAATCTTTTTGGGCTCCTGTGCCAAAAATTGTGCATGCGCTGGTACTCACATGCCAGCACCCAAAAGGCAATGTACCCCTCCCGCGCATGCACGCACAATCCCCCATGCCTCCCATGCTGCTCCCACTCTTACCTGCACTGCGCCTCACAGCTGATTTTCAGCTGGTTTGAGGCCTTTTTCGGCCTCCCAGAGGCTTGAAAAAAGCCTCTGCAGGCTGAATAGGCCCATTTTGTCACTTCCTGAAATACCAGAAGTGATGAAATGGGCCCATTTCAGAAACGACAAGTGTGTTTTACCTTCTATAGAAGAATCAGCATTGATGTAGGCCACAGCCCGCTCTTGTAGTATTTTGACATTTTCCTACAATGGAAAACTAATTCAGATTAGGGGCACAAATATTTCTTTATGGACTACTTTTCACATACAGGTTGTTCTCAACTTACAACAGTTCATTTAGTGACCAAATTATGATGGCACTGAAAAAATGATTTATAACCATTTTTCACTCTTATGACCATTGCATCATCCCCAGGGTCATGTGATCAAAATAAAGATGCTTGGCAACTGACTCGTATTTATGACAGTTGCAGTGTCCCAGGGTCATATGTCCACTGATTGCAACCTTCTGATAAGCAAAAGCAATAAGGAAGCCAGATTCATTTAACAACCATGTTACTAAATTAACAACTGCAGATTCACTTAACAACTGTGGCAAGAAAAGTCGTAAAGTGTGGAAAAACTCAACTAACTGTCTCACTTAGTAACATGAATTTTGGGCTCACTTGTGGTTGTAAGTTGAAGGACTATCTGTATAGCAGAGGTCTTCAAACTTGGCAACTTTAAGACTTGTGGACTTCTACTCCCAGAATTCTCCAGCCAGCATAGCTTTGCTCTTTTAAATGATCCATCACAAAACTAACTCACTCGGGTGACACTCAGTTTATACTAGCCTCCATAATTATCTTGAATTTTAAAGTATGATTATTTTTTTTATTTTTATTTGTTATAAATCATTTTTATCATTTGTATTAGTTATAACCCTCTCGGGGTCCTCAAAATCAAAATAATTTGCATGATATTGAAGATATTTGCAAAAATTTAAAGCAACGACTCTAGTTTAAAAAAAAAATACAGGATTTTTTTCATGAAAAAATAATTTACGTTAATACACATAATCAACCTTGTTGACTTACCTCTGCCCATTCTGTTGATCCCATTAAGCCAAACTCCTCAGCATCCCAACTAGCAAAAATTACTGTCCTCCTGGGTCGCCAACCTATATTTATAATATTTAAAGCACCGTTAATTTAATAATCAAAAATTATTCATCAGAGAGTGAAACCAGCCCAAATGACAATATTCTGTACCCCGCTTCCTCTGATGGGATATAGAGGAGTAGTCCCAATTGACATCATGCTAAAACAAAATAAAACAAAAATCAAATATGTAAACTGTACCCAAATAACCACATGACTCCACCAACACCAGCAGGGCAAACTACTGTTTATAGACAGTGAGCAAACCCCATACTTACCAGCACTGATGATGTTATCTAGCTGGGTAATGAAATGGCTGCCAGAAAACAACCAACTCAATCAGTACCAAGGACTCCATAGTTCAATCCTGAACTACACAGAATCTCTTCCAGACATTCTGCAGGTTCTGACCAGTTCTGGAGAACCGGTAGCAGAAATTTGGGGTAGTTCAGAGAATCAGCAAATCCCACCTCTGACTGGCCCCGTCCCCATCTATTATCTGCCTCCTGAATCTCAGCTGATCAGCTGGGTCTTCTTTTGTTCGGGACGTGTCCTCTTACCTCGACCTTTCGTCCAATCACCCCACCCCTGGGAATGGAGATTTTGTAGTATCCTTCCCCTGCCATGCCCCACCAAGCCACTCCCACCAAGCCACGCCCACAGAACCAGGAGTAAAAAAAAATTGAATCCCACCACTTATCTCTTCCATTGGAACCAGAAAAGTGTCAATGGACTAACCTTTAGACTGATGTTCATTGGACTGATTTCATTTTTATGTTTCCTTTTTTGTCTTTGCTTTCTTAGGTTACTATTCCTGCAGCATAATGCATTCTGGAACAGTTATTCTGCATGGGTCACTTGACACAGAATGTTTTCAGAAGCTGTGAAGTTATATTATGCCAAATACATATGGCAATGAAGGCAATTGAGAAAGCTTTGCATCAGAATGATAATAGTAATGTTGATGATACAAACCATTCCAACATCTTATTTTTTCTATATCGGAGCTGCATCCCTCAAAAACTACTCTTCTCGCTTTGTTCCTGTTTTAAATTGCTGCATAGTTGCATTATTTAGCAGTAGCACTTAGACTTAAGGCTAGGTCACATCGGCCGACGGATGCAAAACGTATGTAAAAAGGACACAGCGGATGGGCAAAATTCCATCCGTGGCTCCATCCATTGTTATCCGCTCTCAAAAGGGGCAAAAATTTGCATAAACAGAACGGAAAAGAACGGAAAGGAATGGACGGGGAGAGGACGTAGCGAGGATGTTAAGTGGATGCTCCACAGAAGCCTAGCGGATGGAAGCGGATGACATGTCCGCAGGGCTTCCGGGGGAGAACAGCAAAGTGGACGCATAGAGAAAAGGGTGGATGCATAGCGGACAATGCGGATGCATCACGGACGCCTAGTGGATGCCTAGCGGATGCGTAGTGGATGCAAAGCGTTCACTGCACATGTGGGGAGGATGCATTGTGTCAGCCCGCAGATATAAAAGGAAGCAGCTCACACGCGGCCAGCATTCAGAGGAAAGACCTGCTGCCAGAGACATCTTCATCAGAGACCATGGGGAAGAAGAGGAAGCCTGTGCGGTGGCCAAGAGGTGGAGCTCTCGCCTCACAATCAGGAGGTTGTTTGTTTAATCCCAGGTAGAGGCAGATATTTCTCTCTCTGGGCACAGTGAGAATATATATGCTGAACAAAACTCCACATTGGTGATAGGAAGGGCATCCGGCCAGTAAACATTCTGCTAGCTCAATTCAGTTGCCCAGTCTCCACTCCGCAAGGGATTATGGGATTGTTAAATGAAGATGATGATGATTTAGACATATACCCTTTGTGGTGCTTTTACAACCCTCTCTCAGCAGTTTACAGCGTCAGCCTATTGCCCCCAACAATCTGGGTCCTCATTTTATTGACCTCAGGAGGATGGAAGGCTGATGAGAATCGAAATGCTGAACTGCTGGCAGCCTGCAATCAACAGAAGTAGCCTGCAGTATTGCATCTCAACCACTGGACCACCATGGCTCTTTAGATGCATTGTTTGAGATAACTTAAAACATTTGACAGAAGGCAAGGCATGTGTTTATAGACAACCACGCAAAACCTTCCCATTTTTCTCTTGGTATTTCTCAACTTCAACAGCTTCAAGATGTTTGGCCTTACCTTCCTGTTTCAGCTTCCCAAAAATTCGGACGACCTCATGAACAACCGCAGCTCCACTTTGGGGATCAATCCCACCAAACACCCATGAATCACGGTGGCCACCCAAAATGACGTATCTATCTGGATCAAAAGGGATGGAAAAGCTTCACATTATGATAATGAAGTTGGTAACTCCAAAGGTGTTTTTTTTTCAGGAGGCAACTGGACTTTCTTGGTTTGTTTTTTTTAAATTTGAAGACATTTCACTTCTTATCCAAGAAGCTTCTTCAGCTCTGACAGGATGATCGGGAATGGAAGGATTTATATTCCTTGCAGACAGCTGGTCATTTGCATCCTTTTAGAGGGTCATTGAAGAACTTGGAGGTTGCTTCCAAAGACTTGGAACTTCCAAGTGCTTCAGTGACCCTCTAAAAGGATGCAAATGACCAGCTTTCTGCAAGGAATATAAATCCTTCCATTCGCCACTATCCTGTCAGAGCTGAAGAAGCTTCTTGGATGAGAAGCGAAACATCTTCAAAGTAAAAACAAAAAAGTCCAGTTGCCTCTTGAAAAAGCACCTTTGAGACAACCATGATCTGGATGGTCGGCACATTGTGCAACAAGGTCATATAGTGTAATAAAATTGAGTTAGGGACTTCTGTCCTCACTGTGAGTTGTGTTGGGGGGGAGGTCCACGAAGGAAGGCTCAGCCAATCTCATTGTGCACATGTTGTACTCTGACAATAAAGGTAATAGTAATGACTGAGAATCTCTATAGAAGTTGGTAAATGTTCACCAAAAGTGGCCTGCAAAAAGGTAGGCACGGGTCACCATGAATCCTATCTTTTATTATTTTAGAGCTTTAAAAATAACACTTAAATGAAGAATTGATACCCTTGAGTAGGATTGTCTTGATTTACAGGAACGCTTCTGGAGTCCAGTTCTTTTCCCGTGCATGTCCTGAAGGCATCTATCAGCAAGGACTAGGCTTTGAATGCTGTCCATGCTAACGACAAATTTGGGGTGCCCTAGAGTTGATCTTAGAACAAAGAATAATAGGGTTGGAAGGGACCTTAGGGTCTTCTAGTCCAACTCTCTGTTCAAGCAGGAAACCCTATATCATTCCAGACAAATAGCTTGTCGACTCTCTTCTTGAAACCCTCCAGTGATAGAGCAACCACAACTTCTGGAGGTAAGCTGTTCCACTGACTGATTGTTAGTCAGTGACTCTTTGTTAGAAACTTTCTCCTTAGTTCTAGGTTGGTTCTTTCCTTGATTAGTTTCCATACATTTCTTCTTGTCCTGCCCTCAGGTGCTGTGGAGAATAGGTTGACTCCCTCTTCTCTGTGACAGCTCTTCAAATACTATCTAATATAGTATTAGAATTATTAGGACTGCAGAAAAAGCATTGGCTACCAACCTGCCTTCCATCGAGGACTTGTATCTGCATGAGTCAAAAAGAGGGCTGTGAAAATATTTACAGACCCCTCATATCCTGGACATAAACTGTTTCAACTCCTTCCCTCAAAACAAAGCTATAGAGCACTGCACATCAGAACAACTAGACACAAGGCCAGTTTTTACCCAAATGCCATCACTCCGCTAAACAAATAATTCCCTCAACATTGTCCAACTATTTACAAAGTCTCCACTACTATTACTGTTAACCTTCTCGCTACTCCTTATCACCCATTCCGTGCCACTGGTCACTGTATGACTGTAACTTTGTCGTCTTATGATTTAGCATGATCTGATTGCTTATTGTACCCTATGACTATTATTAATTGCTGTACCTCATGATTCTTGACAAATGTATCTTTTCTTTTTATGTACACTAAGAGCATATGCACCAAGACAAATTCCTTGTGTGTCTAATCACACTTGGCCAATAAAGAATTCATCCATCCATCCATCCATTCATGTATGTCAGACCTAGTCTTTCTTTTCATTTGATTAGTTCCAGGAACCATTCTTTGAAAATGTGTTATAAAGCAAAGCAAAATCTTACAAACTTATGTGGAAGATAGACTTTACCTGGCTCTGTTTCTCCTCGGAGAATTCCAATCACATTGTAAATCCGTCTCACTTGTTTGAAGCTGTAGATGTGCATTCTTATTTTTCTAGTGCAATTAAAGGGGGAAAAAAGAATTAGTGTTACCCTCAGGCTAAAGATCCTTAAAAGTGAAATAGCTGGATTCTGAAAAAGAGCAGGGCTTACATACCGCACTACACTTCATTGTACCACACATAGGCATACAACCAAATACGATACCCTAATGCTGCTGTTATAGGGACGCAGTGGCTCAGTGGCTAAGATGCTAAGCTTGTCGAGCAAAAAGGTCGGCAGTTCGACTGTTTGAAATTCTAACGCCACGTAATGGAGTGAGCTCCCGTTATTTATTCTGGCTTCTGCCAACCTAGCAGTTCAAAAGCATGTAAAAATGCAAGTAGAAAAATAGGGATCACTTTGGTGGGAAAGTAATAGTGTTCCGTGCGCCTTCGGCATTTAGTAATGCCAGCCGCATGACCACAGAGATGTCTTGGGACAGCGCTGGCTCTTTGGCTTTGTAATGGAGATCAGCACTGCCCCCTAGAGCCAGAAATGACTTGGACGTATGTACGAGGGGAACCTTTACCTTTTAATGCTGCTGGTTTTTTCCCCTGAAGGAAACACCTGATGAAAGTCCTTCAGGAAGATTGCCAGTGAAAACCAGGCCACACACTTTCATTTCATACGAAGTTTTGAGGCTGGGGGAAAGTCATAATTCAAATGGACACTAAGCGAGGGTTACCTGTAAGACCCCAAGCAGCTGCTTCATTTCATTTTGAAAGGTCATAATCATAGACTCAGTAGAATTAGTTTAACTTGCTATTTTGCTTCTGTAAGAATTGCTTTGCTACTGTAAGGATTAGAATTTGCCTCTGCCGTTTGCTTCTATCAGTGATCTAACTCCTACTATCTTGGGTCTTTTTTTTGTACAACTTGGTGCCTGGTGCCGGGTATATCATGGCCTGGCAGGGTTATATTGGGCAGATATCTGTATTGCAGTGGTGGGATCCAACATTTTTTTTTACTACTGGCTTGGTGGGCAGGACAGGAGAAGGATACTGCAAAATCCCCATTCCTTTCCAACCCCACAAACCTGCTTTCTAGCCCCGTTCTCTTGTGCAGGCAATAAAAGAAAACCCAGCCGATCAGCTGGGACTCAGGAGGCAGAGAATAGATGGGGGTGGAGCTAGTCAGAGGTGGGATTTGCCCGTTCTCCAAACTATGCAAAATTTCCATTCCTGGTTCTCCAGAACTGGTCAGAACCTGCTGAATACCCTCTCTGATGTGTTGCTAAGCACCCAGTCCCCCCATTCCTTGCTGCTCAGCCAATGCAGGGCTAAAAGGAAGGCATGGTCCAATTGGGTACTAAGCTGATGTATATGAAGGTATAAAAGGCTGCCACACTTTCCCCAAGGTGTGGTTTTTCCATTGCATGCTTGCTACCTGTATGCTGTGGGAAATTGTCTACCCAGAGATTTTGTTTTGCAAAATAAAATACATTATTTTTTCCAAGTTTCTTCTTGGGTCTGTTTCTTCAGCATTCTGGTGACTCAAGTACATTTTGGGACCTTACATTTTCATGAGAGACAGGGTATATCGACTAGCAGTCCTCAGTTACCACCTGACTAATCCCATTCTAAAAGAGAACATGTTTTTTTTTCTTCCCCGTCCTTTTATTTTATTTATTATTTCCTTCTTAACAAGTTTTACCAAAGTTTCTGTGAAATTTGTCCTCACCTTTTTGAAGAAGTTCCCGTAAACCCAGGTCCCACGTTATATGGCACGGAAAGCTGTCCCTTCCAACTGTCATCAGGTGCAGGAGCGCCTCCCATTTCCCTGTTGGAAGTGAGAAAAATTACAACCCTCTTATTTCAGAAAATAGGTTGACTTGGAAGAAAAAGAAAAAATATTGTTCCACTTTCCAAGAAAAGAAAATATATTTTTTGACAAGGACGCTGAATTTGAAACGGGGAGGAGATTTTTAACTCTCATCCCCTTAATGCTTCAGATAGAAGACAGACAGACAGACAGACAGACAGATAGATATAGAGAAGTCTAATATTGCTGTCATGCCCCTGTCGGAATCTGATTCGGAGGGGGAGGCCGAGCAGCTGACAGGGAGTTGGAGTGTGCCTCTGTTGGTTGTGGAAGAAACTGGGGAAGGGAAAAAACTGGCTGGGCAGAGCAGGGGAGAGGTAGAGCAAGGCAGGGGGAATTCAGAGGAAGACCCAGGCCCACCCCCTCTTCATCTTAGGGCACACAGAGAAGAACAGAGAAAGGAGCAACATGAGTTGTGTGGCTTATGGGAGAGAAAAGGGCCCTGATTCCCTTCATTAGCTGCAGCACAGTGTTTAAAAAGGGAAGCTGCACACAGCAAGTTGTTGGGAACAAATTGTGAATTATCTGGTATCGTCGAGGCTTATCTGTGTTCCTGGTATCTTCCCAACTGTGTGTGTTTTGCTGTGCTTTCAAGTCTGCAATTCCTTCTGCCCTGTCAAATTAATTACTGCAGCATGGTTTGTTTGGATTTTTTAAATACAGTTTGTATGTATTTTGTTTTTGGGCTGAATTTCCTCCAGTTAAAGACTGTTCCTGGGAGAGTTTTTCTCCAGCCAAAGGTAGCCTGGACATTGAGGGCAAAGTTGGAGATAATAAAGGGACTCTTCTTGCTGATTTGACTGTGTTGCCTTTGTGCCACACCCCAAGTCATCACAATTGCTTAGAAGAATTGCAATAATAAGGTAGGAGAATGAATGAATAAATGAATGAATGAATGAATGAATGAATGGTGTCAACTTGTAAAGCATTCCTGGCCTGCTCTCGAGTTGCCATAGACCAGAGGGGGGAAATCTAATGGAGCAGCAGCACATTCCACGCATACTTTCTTCAAGGCTGTATCCCAGGCTACCGGGACCAACCAGAAAGGCACACTTTCTACAGCCCCATGAAAGTGCTGCATTGGAGAATGTGATTTATGACACACCCTGTGGGGAGTGGGGAAACAGGGTCATAGGTGGGCTGTAAATTAGGTCAGGCAGAGCTGACTTCATTTGGGTATGTGCTGACATATTGCTCCTAATAAATAATTAGATTTCTTTTGAAATTTGGCTCAAGGTTCATGGTTTAATTAGGGCATCCGTGGGAACCCTGATAGTATGAATGAATGAATGAATCAATCAGTCAATCAATCAATCAGTATATTTATATGTATACCGTATACACACATATAAATAAGGAAAAGGGATAAGGCTGAAGAAAGTCAAGCCCTTATACAGCGTGTTCTTCTGATTTCTCTCTTTTATAAGCAGGTGTTGCAAAATTAAGGTTCACTGTGATGCAGAGAATTTTCTTTGAATAGGATCTATTACTGCCTTCCTTCCTTTTCTCTCTACATCCTACATAGTAGCAATACAAGTCCTACCTTGACTTATGGCTGGTTGCATAGTGACAGTTTGAATTTACAACCAAGTTCCCCAGCCTACTGACCGAGAGTGATATAAGGATCGTATCACTAGGACTTACTTTAGGAGCTTCTCAGCATCATGATAACCAATGGGGTGGACAGGAATATTTAAGTTTGCTGCACTTTGAGCTTCCTTCAAGCGGTAGGCATATTCTAGAGTAAGAAAGGCACCAATTATTGTACTATATCCCGAGGACAATTCAGGAGGCTGATTGTCACCTTTGAAACCATACTTAGTCGAAGGCCTGGATAACCATAAGGTCATCTTTTCTTTGTCTCCCAATCAGTGGTGGTATGTTGTTGGTTTGCACCGGTTCTAGCGATCCGGTAGCACTGGTGAGCAGTTGGTCCAGTACCCCTGCCCTTTTCTGTCCTTTATTTCCTTTGTTTGTAGCTTAGCTGATAGGCGAGGCAAAGCACACGCCCACAGAACCAGTAGTAAAATATTTTTAATTCCACTGTGCTCCCAATAAGCACACGCTCACTGAATCGGTTGTTATGCCAATAGGATCCCACCCCGATTCATCCCCTCGAAGGCCTCTTCTCTGGTCACCTTTAGCTGGATATCCTGGAGTGAGAGGATCTCCAGCACCATCCAGAAGGAGGACATTGCCACGTTGGGCTCCACCTCCTGGAAGATTCCAGCCATCAGGGTAAGGCTGAACTCCAGGAGCACAAGAATCAGCAGGGTCCGAGTATAAAATGAGGCCTTTGGCTCCAGCCAGGTAAGCATTCTTCACCTAGGAATAAACAGGATTGGTGAACTATAAAACTATATATCCACATAGCTTTAAAAAAATTCCACAGTTTGACTAGTAGAATAGCAATAGCACTAAGATTTATACACTATTTCACAGTGCTTTACAGCCCTCTCTAAGCAGCTTACAGAGTCAGCCTATTGCCCTATAACAATCTGGGTCCTCATTTTATCCATCTCAGAAGGATGGAAAGTTGAGTCAACCTTGAGACTGGTGAGATTTGAACTGCCAAATTGGAGGCAGCCGGCAGTCAGCAGAAGTAGCCTGCAGTACTGCACTCTGACCACTGTGCCACCACAGCTCTTATGTTATACAATAGAACAGAATAACAGAACAGAATAACAGAGTTGGAAGGGACCTTGGAGGTCTTCTAGTCTGACTCCCTGCTCATGCAGGAAAACCCTCTACCGTTGTGGACAAATGATTGTCCAATCTCTTCTTTAAATCTTCCAGTGTTGGAAGTTCAACTTCTGGAGGCAACCATTGATTAATTGTTCTCACTGTCATGTCAGAAAATTTCTCCTTAGTTCTAGATTGCTTCTCTCCTTGATTAGTTTCCATTCATTGCTTCTTGTCCTGCTTTCAGGTGCNGATTAGTTTCCATTCATTGCTTCTTGTCCTGCTTTCAGGTGCTTTGGAAAATAGCTTGACTCCCTCTTTTTTGTGGCAGCCCCTGAGATATTGGAATACTGCTATCCTGTCACCCCTAGTCCTTCTTTTCATGAGATTAGACTTAACTAATTCTTGCAACCATTTTTCATATGTTTTAGCCTCCAGTCTCCTAGTCATTTTTTGGTTTCTTATAAGCATTCTCCTGAAAAGCAAAGCTCATAATCTCTTACCTTATTTCCTCTGAAGATCTTCCCATATCTGACAATGACAATTTTCCCAGAACAATTAATTCCCATCTCTCGCTCTAATCTGTGGAAATCCTCTATCCTTCCATAATTCACATACACCAAATCTCCCTGGAATACAAATGGTGTATTAACAACACAAACACATGAACCTGGGACGTTGCAAAGTGCCTCCACTCAGCCGTGCTTTCCTTCATTTGTTCGTCTGTTTTAAATTTCAATAAAAGTTTATACCTTTGAGCAATTGTATATTCATCATTTGAACGCAGTTTTGTTTCCAAACTCAGCCTTCTGTTTAAAGGGGATTCTTGCCCAAACCTTCACAGCTTTAGGATGCCTCTTGGGGGCATCCATGCCAGGTCCAGTGATTTCACAGACGACTTCTCTGTTAGCACTTGCCCAATAGAGCTGCTGCATCTTCTTAAGGCAGAGGGAGTGTGGTGGCTTATGCCGGGGCGGGCAAGGGATTCTCTGTCCAATTGCTGGGTGGGTGTGGCCATGGTGGGTGTGGCCTAGTCAGCCTCCTGCACCATGGCAGGGGAGGCATTTTTGCCTTCCCTGGTCTCCAGAGGCTCTCTGGAAGCCAGAAACAGGCCCATTTCCAGCCTTCCCAAACTTCTGGGTGGCCTGTTTTTTCCCCTCTCTAAGCCCTGCATTTATCTGCATCCAAAACAGGCCACGTGGGGAGTCCTGGGAGGGATGGGGCGGAGTGGGACAGGATGGGTGGGGCCAAGCAGGAGTGGGGTTAGGGGGTTCTCCAAACTGTGCAGAATTTTAGTTAGGGGTTTCCCCAAATCCCTGTAAACCCCGAGTAGCCCACCCCTGAACTTATGTGGTTAGGATGCTGGGCTAACAATCAGCGGACTAGTGTTCAAGTCCCAGTTGCTGCTGCATGACAGGGTAAACTCCCATCACTTGCTCCAGCTCCTGCCAATCCAGCAGGGCAACTGTGAGTAAACAGACAGGTACTTCTTTGTTGCACAAATTAATAGGGTCATGAAAGGATTCCTCATCTGGGAGTCCCCCAAGCAATGGTGATGTCACAGATTAATCCTTTCAATCAGGAAGCCCTTCAGTGCTCCTGACACAACTGTAGCCGTATCTTCCTATGTCTGAGATCAGAAGTCTCCAAACTTGGCAAGTTTAAGACTTTTGGACTTCAACTCCCAGAATTCCTGAGCTAACATAACTGGAGGAGGAATTCTGGGAACTGAAGTCCACAAGCCTTAAAGCTGTCAAGTTTGTCTTAGAGCCTTGCCAGGTCTGAATGCAGATCCAATGCCTTTCAACTTCAGTCCTTACCTCTGGCTCACCTCTGGCTGAGAAAGCACTATAGGGTGGAACAATGTCTTCAACGGTATCATATCCTGCAGGAACAGGCTCAGAGAGTGATGTGTTGAAAATCTAGATAGTAAAGAAGTCACAAAGGTGGGGAGGGAATGGCATATAAAAGCAACATTTGATTTATCCAACTTGGATGTGGGTTGAGGGAGGGGATGGAAATTCATTTGAGAAACAGATGAGGGCATTTGCAAAGGGTCCATCAAAATGAAGCCAATTTAGCTAAACTCTGGAAACAATGGCTGTGTTTGTCTACCATACAAGGAGTCTGTGTGATGGTTTAGTGCACTGGTGGCTAACCTTTTTGGGCTTCTGTGCCAAAAACTGTGTGCACGTTTGCATGTTTGTGCTCACGTACCAACACCCGGAAGCAATGTGTGCCCCCTCACGCCCTTACACATGTGTGCACAATCCCCAACCCCCACCCCCGCTACCCCTTTACCTGCTCTGAGCCTCACAGCTGATTTTGGCCGATTTGAGGCCTTTTTTGGCCTCCCAGAGGCTTGAGGAAGTCTTCTGCAGGCTTTTCAGGCCAAAAACTAGGTCTGTTTCATTACTTCTGGTAAAACAGGAAGTGACAAAACAGGCCTAGTTTTTGGCCTGAAAAGCCTGCAGAAGTCTTCCTCTGGGAGGCCGAAAAAGGCTTCAAGCCAGCCGAAAATCAGCTGTGAGGCGTATGCATGCACAGTGAGGTAAGTTTGCCTACAGCTTGCATGCCGGCACAAATGGCTCTGCATGCCACCTGTGGCACGTGTGCCATAGGTTCGCCATCACAGACTTAGTGTAATCAATGAAATTCAATTTGACACTCCTGGCCTAGTGTATCAGGTTGTGAAACCTACTCTGTACACATAATACAGCCCCTTTCCTTTACCTCTTGGCCACGCTCATCAATGAATGAGATATAATTAGGACTCGTCTCATTGGGGTAAGAAAGCAGAACTTCATAAGGAGTCAGTTGGACTGAATCTAGGCCAAATGCCTTCCAGTTTGCTTGTATCTGTTCAGCTAGATGCAAATTCTCCTCTGTGCCGGCCAAGTGAGGCTGCTGGGTGAAATTGCTAGAAGAAAGAACACAGTGTAATTGGCTTAATAGTAGAAAACATACATTTCTTTATCTTTGGGCAGATGGTTGTACTTTTATTTATTTATTTATTCATTTTTACTTAGCTGAGAACTTTTACAGATCTTCCCATCTTGAATGCGTAAGTCTGGGCAATCAACAATACAGGTAGTCCTAGACTTATGACCATAGCCGAGCCCAAAATTTCTGTTGTTAAGTGAGACACTACTTAAATGCCATTTCTTGCCATCGTTGTTGAGGGAATCACCGCAGTTGATAAGTTAGAATCTGGCTAAGTATTAAGTGAATCTGGCTTCCCCATTGCCTTTGCTTGTCTGAAGGTTGCAAAAATCACGTGGCCTTGATCAATGGTCATAAATATGAACCAGTCGGCAAGCGTGTGAATTTTGATCACATGATCATGGGGATGCTGCAAAGGTCATAACTGTGAAAAGCAGGCATAAGTGGCTTTTTTCAGTTCCATAAAGCCTACAGGTATATTGGACTCCTCTAATATCCCAAAAATTAAAACTAAGGGACAAAGTCAAAAGGATTGGGGCCATCCAAAACTTATTGGTGGAGGGAAGCTGTTCCATAGAGCAGGTACTATGACAGAGAAGGCACGTCTCCTACTCTTACAAGAGGGTAATGTTTAATAAAGAGAATCTGGAGATAATTTAGTGAGATGGGCAGAAACCCTTCGAGATAGCTCCACAAATAACCTTCAACTGTACCCAGAATCATTCGTGGAAGCCAACAGCAATAGCACTTAGACTAATATAGCACTTTGCAGTGCTTTTACAGCCCTTTCTAAGCGGTTCACACATTGCCCACAACAATCTGGGTCCTCATTTTACCAACCTTGGAAAGATGGAAGGCTGAGTCAACCTTGAGCCAGTCAGGATCGAACTGCCAAATTGCAGGCAGCAGAAGTAGCCTGCAATATTGCGTTCTAACCACTGCACCACCCCGGCTCGTTGCAACTCGTGTACTGTCTTTCCCGGAAAATACAACCTACCCTGAAAGTAAATCCTAGCTTGAGTTTTACCTGTGGTCCCACTATAAGCCCTATCCCCCCCTCAAAATAAGCCCTAATTAAGACCCCACCCCCTCTAGGATGCAAGGGTAAAAATTAAGCTTGGATCTGCCCTACTACTTATCTTCGGACAGTTGCAGCCAGGCCTCACACACACCTGCCTTGCCAGCCACAGAAGAAGTTCCTGAAGGACTCTGACAGCGAAAAGGATGCCAGAGGTGATGCGCTCAAGTGAGTGGATGACATGCGCCCATCAATCAGTGGATGACATCCCCCCAGAATAAGACCTTGTGCCTTCTTTGGCAGCAAAGAAATACAAGACAGGGTCTTATTTTTGGGAAAACATAGGTAGTAGTGATGTTTGCACAGGCTTGCTTTGACATGCCCAAGATTGCTGCACCACCATATTCTGCCCCAGTTGAAGCTCAGTTTTGGTCACCACACTATAAAAAAGATGTTGAGACTCTGGAAAAAGTACAGAGAAGAGCCACCGGGATGATTAGGGGACTGGAGACTAAAACATATGAAGAACAGCTGCAGGAACTGGGCATGGCTAGTTAGTGAAGAGAAGGACCAGGGGAGACATGGGTAGCAGTCTTCCAATATTTGATGGGCTGCCACAGAGATGAGGGGATCAAGCTATTTTCTAAAGCACCTGAAGGCCAGTCAAGGAATAATGGATGGAAACTGAACAAGGAGAGATTCAACCTGGAAATAAGGAGAAACTTTCTGACAGTGAGAACAATCAAACAATGGGACAGATGTTGCCTTTGGAAGTTGTGGGAGTGCCATCACTTGAGACTTTCAAGAAGAGATTGGACTCCCATCTGTCAGAAATGGTGTAGGGTCTTCTGCTTGGGCAGGGGGTTGGACTAGAGGACCTTCAAGGTCCCTTCCAACTCTGATTATCTGTTACCTGTTATCAAAAGCTTCCACGTGTTCTTCAAGGACAACCCTATAAAAAGAGCATTGCAGTAATCCAAAGAGTATGCTTTTAGATGAGCTGGGGGGGGGGGATATGCAGAACAGATTTTTACTCTTTGGCATGTGGGAGAATTAATGAAATTCTCAGTGAGCAGTTTGACAATGATCAGGCAGTAACACACAACGGGCTGTGATGCTTCTTTGGTGGTTTAATGTATTTATGGATGGCTGGATAAAGGATGTTTCTGGGGATAATAGATGTGCGTGGGTTGGAGGTGTGAAGTTATGCAGAGGATGCGCTGTTGGCTCAGAATTGAGTGACTGAGTTGTGTCGCTCAGATTTGTCTTTTGTGTTCAGCGCTGGATGTGCTGGGATATGCCTCAAAAATGCCTTCGGGTATTTTCTTGACATTATCCTGTGTGGATGGAAACAGGACAGAAGATGGTATACACCAGTAGTGGTATGCTACCAGTTCGGCCTGGTTCGGGTGAACCAGTAGTAAAAATCAATTCAGGTTCGGTGGAACTGGTAGTAAAAAAAAGGCCTCCGGTCAGGTGAGAGGAGGGAAAAAAGCCTCCCACAATCAGCTGGGAGGATAAAAGGCCGAAAAGTGCATGGATGAGATGGGGTGGAGTCACTCCTAGCTTTTTGCTTCTTCATCCTCTCAGCTGATTGGCTTGTTAGGGGCACATGCAGTAGGGGCGCGTGCACACATGCGATCATCCACCAAACCAGTAGAGACAAAAGTAGGATCCCATTACTGGTGTACACCCCTTGCTATGTGTATAATTTAACTTTCAGCTGTGAAAAATCTATTACCTCTTCAGTCTGGGGACAAGTTCAGACATTCATTTAAAACCCATGTGCATACACACATACATTGGCACGTGCAAAAAAAAATGGAGCAAAGAAGCAGAACAAAGATGCCACAGATGCTTTTGAAAGCTCTATAACTCATTTTAAAAGGCTCTATACCAGGAGTTAGCAACACATGGCTCTAGAGCCGCATGTGGCTCTTTCAACTCTCTGGCTCCCCTGTCACTCAAAATATGTCTCAACTGCCCATGTGTGACACCCGTCAGTACACAATTTATTGAGCTTTTCAACCTCTGGTAGGCCAACCATGGGTAAATCCAAGGAAAAAAAAAAGTTTCAGAAGAAAACAGAATGTTTAATTCAACTACATATGCTAGTTTTGTGGCCGCTCAGGAAATAGTCAGGCATGGGAAGGGCTTTGTGGCTCCCAGTGTTTTCTTTTCTATGGGAAACGAGTTCAAATGGCTCTTTGCATGTTTAAGGTTGCCAACCCCTGCTCTATACTTTTTGCAAAGGAAAAGAAAGATAAAAAGAGCAGAAGGAGAAAGGAAGAATGAATGAATGAGGGTGGAAAGGAGGAAAGGAGGAAGGAGGAAGGAAGGGAGGAAGGAAGGCAGCCTTGAGATGGAGCAATTTGCACAACCAAATTTTGAACTTGGTAAGTTGACTCTCATACATTGGTTTCCAACTTGCTCCCTTCCAGATCTGTCTTCTGGAGATGCCTATCATCCGAGCACAAGGCTGAGGAAGATGTGTGCTATTCTGTGTTGTGTGTGTGTTTGTTTGTGTACATTAAAATCACTATTTCTCTATCTCATTGCTATATAATTCCAAAACCTTTGCAAAGGCTGGCATACAGTCCTGTTTAGCTTACTAAAGAAATTGCTTGATGCTTTCTGCTTTCATTTCCTTCATGAAGGCCTCCATCATCTTCTTGTGGGCATCTGTCCTCGGCAACTGATGGGCATGTTTATTTGCCAGCCAACCTGAAAGTCAGATCAAACCAATTTCTATGACATGAAAAGCCTGGAGGTAAAATGTCACATCTCCCAAATTTTACCATTCAAGAGTCACTTTCTCACGAGTAAAGCAGAGGTGGTCCTCAGCAGGTTCTGACCAGTTCTGGAGAACAGGTAGTGGAAATTTTGAGGAGTTCAGAGAACCAGCAAATCCCACCTCTGACTGGCCCCACCCCCATCTATTCTCTGCCTCCCCAGTCCCAGCCGATTGGCTGGATGAAGAAACCAACGGGACGTGTCCTCTTACCTCGACCTTTCGTCCAATCACCCCACCCCTCCCTTAGGGATTTTGCAATATCTTTCCCCTGCCATGCCCACCAAGCCACACCCACCAAGCCACAACTTGCTCACCAAGCCACACAACACCCACCAAGCCATGCCCACAGAACCGGTAGTAAAAAAAACTGAATTCCACCACTGTAGCAAAGGTACACCAGTTGTGTTAATGCAATTAATTTGGGTGTGGAATAAGCTCATACTCATCATTTTCTTCATGAACCATAAACTGCAGCACAGCTAGTCCTCAACTTAGGACCACCACTGAGCCTCAAAATTTCTGTTGCTAAGTGGCACAGTTGAGTTTTGCCTCATTTTACGTCCTTTCTTGCCACCCTTGTTCAGGGAATTCACTGCAGTTCTTAAGTTAGCAACATGTTGCTAAGGGAATCCAGTTTCCCCGTTGACTGCTGGTCAGAAGGTCGCAAAAAGGGATTGCATGACCCCACCCACACGACACTGCCACCATCGTAAATATGAGTCAGTTACCAAGCATCTGAATTTGGATCATGTGACCGTTGTTGCTGCAATGGTCACAAGTGGGAAAAATGTTCATAAGTGACTTTTTCAGTGCCATTGTAATTTTGAGGGCTAAACAAAATGTTGTAAATCAAGGACATATAATCAATTGGTACGATTGTACAGAACAGTCTAAGCTCAGAGTGTCAAACTTGATTTCATTGCATGGCCAGGGTGGACGTGGTCAGCTCAACATCATTCCTGTCAGGGGGGCACCTGTGGTGGTGGCCAAGTGCTAAGGCAGGATTTCTCTCAGACCCTCCTTCCCTCTCATTATAAACTCCTTCCTTCCTTCCAAGGAAGGAAGGAAGGAAGGAAGGAAGGAAGGAAGGAAGGAAGGAAATAAAAAGCTTCCCTCTTCATTCTCCTTTCTTCTTCCTTCCCTTCTTTCCTTCTTCTTCCTTCCTTTCTTCTTCTCATCTGTCCTTCTTTTTCTTTGTCTTTCCTCTTTCCCTTTCCCCTTTCCTATCCCTTCTTGAATGCTCAAATGCAAAAGGAGAAACATTTCTCCTTTTGTTTTGTTTTTGTTTTGACAGTTCTCGGCCAGTGAAAATGGAGCCCGGGGGAGGGGTGCACACAGCCCCCCAAGCTCCATTTTTGCTGGCAGAGGCACCGCAGGTTGGTCCTTCACTGTTTCCAAGGCAGTCCTGCAGGCCAGATCTTAGCACCCCATGTGCTGGATTTGGCCTGCGGGCCTTGAGTTTGACATCCTTAGACTAAGCCATTGGGATGACCCAGGGCATAGCGCAAAGGCAACACAGTCACATAAATAAGAAAAGTCCCTTTAATACCCCCAACTTTGCCCCCAATGTCTCCCAAGAACAGTCTTTAAGTAGGAGGAAATTCAGTCTGAAAACAAAGTACATATAAACTGTATAAAAATCCACACAAACCACGCTGCAGCAATTAACTGGAGAGGGCAGGATAAGGACTTGCAGATTTCAAAGACCAACAAAATGCACACAGTTTGGAAGATGCCAGAAACCCAGATAAGCCTCGACAAAACAAGATAAGCTGTGCTCAAACTCCCTTTTTAAACACTGTGTTCCCAGCTGCAGCTGATGATGGGAATCAGGGCCCTTTTCTCCCCCCATAAGCCATGCAACTCAGTTGCTCTCTTCTCTGTTCCTTCCTGTATGCCCGAGGATGAAGAGGGGATGGGCCTGGGTCTTCCTCTGAATTCCCTCTCCCTTGTTCTACCTCTTTCCTGTTCTGCCCAGCTGGACTGTGCCTTTCCCCAGTTTCTTCCACAGCCAATGGAGCCACACTCCCACTCCCTATCAGCTGCTCGGCCTCCCCCTTGGAATGACAGTGGTATGACAGCCATACAGTGAGCAACTTAGAAATATTACATTTGCATTTTTGCCATGTACAAATGTAGCTACTCAGTTATAGCTGATTTGGTTTTAAGTGTGTTGGTCCAAGCCAGTAAACCTTCTCAGATCTATCCTGATGGTGTAACATCCATCATTATTGTAGGACAACAATACGCAAAACAGTTAAATGTTTATACACATTGTATATCAGAATGCAATAAAGGGGAAGTTAGAAATGAAATATTGATGTATAATTTTATTTATTTATTTGATTTCCATAACCAACAAATTCAATTCACTCTGGGCGACGAACGGTTTTTTACAAATAAGAAACCAAAACATTTTAAAATAGTAAAAACAACAAGAACAATAGAAACAGCCAAAATAAATATAGATATCAGCCTAGACACTTGGCCAGTTAGCAATACAGCCAGGAAAGAGGATCCTTAACAGGTTCAGCTCCCCATTTTGGAAACAGTTTTTTAGAGTCTTTTGAAGAGCTAACAGGGTTGGCTTGTACTAATTTTTGCAGAGAGGATATTCCAAAGAGTAGGGGCAACTGCAAAAAAAGCCCATCTTTTAGTCTCCTTCCTTCCTTCCTTCCTTCCTTCCTTCCTTCCTTCCTTCCTTCCTTCCTTCCTTCCTTCCTTCTTTCCTTCCTTTTTTTTATAACAAATAGTGGACATTTTGGAAATCAAGTCAGAGACTAAAATCTTTCTCATATTGTTAAAATAATGGAATATATTTTTGTTTTTTTATAATTTCTCATTAATGTTTCTCATTAATATTTTAACAATATGAGAAAATATTTGAGTCTCTGAGCACTAACTGTACAATTTTTGGTAATTCTTTGTCTAGTTCCTATATATTTCTGCATTAATTGTTCTCTCTCTCTCTTTCCTTCCTTCCTTCCCTCCCTCCCTCCTTTCTTTCTTTTTTTCTTTCTCTCTCTCTTCCTTCCTTTCCTCCCTCCCTCCCTCCCTTCTTTCTTTCTTTCTTTCTTTCTTTCTTTCTTTCTTTCTTTCTTTCTTCCTTTCTTTCTTTCTTTCTTTCTTCCTTTCTTATAATTTGGTTTAAAAGAAAACAAGAAAAAGGTTATTCAACAGGATTATTAAATGGAGTTCATTCCCAAATAATTGCACAAAGGATTCCCAAACTTTCCCAATACTTTCTTTCCCAAACATGAATGCTTCTTTTTTTTTTTTTTCAGAGAAACTGAAACTCATTTGGATCTTTTCCAGCCCACTTCTNTTTCTTTCCCAAACATGAATGCTTTTTTTTTTTTTTTCAGAGAAACTGAAACTCATTTGGATCTTTTCCAGCCCACTTCTAACAAGCTGAGGAAACATTTTCCAAGCACATGAATGCAATTTCCCTTTCTGTAATGAGTGACAGATCACACATTCACACACACATTCAGAAAGAGAGAGAGAGAGAGAGAGAGTTTTCTCCAAGTCCTTTTCTCATTGGGAGGGAGAGAATGACAATATTGTGCAGCCTCAGTCCTACCGATTAAAAATCCCAGAAGAAACAAGATGACAGCTATTCCCACTGCCAGCACCCAGCATCGGGCTCGAGGCCCACAGCTTCTATCCCTTGGGTAGGCGGGTTCGGTGCTTGTTCTCAAGCTGGTCCACATTCTTTCCAGAACTGTCGATTTCTCTAATGTTTTCCAGGCTTCTTCCAAACAGCCACACAGGCTCACAGGCTATGGATGGGGACAAAGTCCTTTCTGCTTTCTTTCTCCAGATCTTGGCTCCTCCTGCAGGCTCCTAAAAAGAGAAACCAGTCTCCAGAAGAAAAAGCTCCAGGCTGGGCACCACTCTTGATCCGCAGCCAAAATGGTCGGCCTGACTCATTGCTGTATTGGTTCAGAAGAGTTTCTTTTAGAACGATGCAAAAACAAACTCTCTGGGTTTTACGACTGCAACTCCCCAAAATGGCTTTTTCCTTAAAGCACATAATTTTCAAGTAACCCGATACTTCCTTGAGTAGTAAAATATTTTCTCAAGGAGGAGTTATGGGAGGCCATGGGAAAGAAAGAAAGACAGAAAGACAGACAAGGAAAGAAAGACAGAAAGACAGACATTCTTTCTTTCTTTCTTTCTTTCTTTCTTTCTTTCTTTCTTTCTTTCTTTCTTTCTTTCTTTCTAAGGAGGGAAGCAAAGAAGGATGGAAAGAAGGAAGGACAGAAACAAAAGGAGAAGGAGGAAGGAAGGAGGAGGAAGAAAGAAAAAGAAAAAAGAAAGAAAGAGGGATGGAAGGAAGGTACAGAAAGGAGGAGGAGGAGAATGGAGGGAAAGAAAGAAAGAGAGAGAGAGAGAGAGAGAAGGAAGGAACCAAATTCTATTCTATTCTATTCTATTCTATTCTATTCTATTCTATTCTATTTGATTCGATTTGATTCCCGTTCCATTCTTATAGTAAACAGCAGTATTTTCACTTTTGTACAATATCACAATTTACCAGTAGGTGGCAGGGATGTATCATAAACAGCATAGCTGGAGAGCACTTCATCTGATAAGCTTAAGAAGTCCAGCCTTGCATTTTCTGATAAAATTTAATTAAATAATAATTAGAAGATATATTAAAAATTGCATTGGAATTTGTTAGTTGAAAAAGGTGAGATCAGATGCCTTTCAAATGTTTTGCTACTGTAAGTGGCAGTAGGTACAGGGTAGGTTTAAAAAGAAATTGCTGCGGTATCTCTGAGTGACACATATTCAAACAGAAAAATCAGACTTTCCCCAAATCCTGCTACAAATGCTGATCCAGATTGCACTATTCTCCTGTCTGGATATTTTTCAAAGAAGGGAACATCGCCCCTCTTTAAATGTTTCATCTAGTTTCCTTTTCAGATGCTATCCTCTGCTTGCTTGCTTCTTGCAGTTAAGATTTGTGGTTCAGACCTATTCATAAATCAGAAAGCAATGTGAACAGGTGAGTTGAGAATAAAAATGCAGACCTGTTTGTACTTGATAGGGAGTACCCAACAAGCCAGATTAGGTGAGAGGATTGTGCTTCATATTTTGTATTCTAGTCAGGGATAGGATTCAAATTTTTTAACAACTGGTTCTGTGGGCATGGCTTGGTGGTCATATAACTGAGTGGATGTGGCTTGGTGATCATGTTACTGGCTGGGCGTGGCCAACTCAACATCACTCACATCGAGGCACACATCTCCTCGCATGGCCTCTCGTGACTGTGGAATGCTGCAACAGTCGTAAGTGTGAAAAATGGTCATAAGTCACTTTTTTCAGTGCCATTGTAACTTTGAATGGTCCCTCCACACAAGCAAAGTACCAGCAAAGGAGGGGAAAAAAACTCCAGAGGAGTTCCAGAGACAGGAAGTCTAGTCCTGCCAAGAATGTAATAAGGGTTAATGGAGAAGCAGTTTCTGTAAGCAACACCAGAATGTTTCCTTCCTGCCTTCCTTACAGGATTAGGCCAGTAATTTCTTCTAACAACCGGTTTTCCGAACTGCTTAGAATGTTAACAACCAGTTCTAGCAAATAGGTGCGAACTGGTAGAATCCCACCCCTGCTCACTACCATGGTAAATTTGAGCAAAAAATAAATCTGCATATGTTTCCTAAGTGAGGACTCACCACATCTATTGGACTACAATTCGTATCATTCACAAATCAGCACAGCTATGGGGGGACAACAGGGGCATCTGGAGCAGGGTAAAAAATAAGATGATTGAGCTGAACCATGTGAGCACAGCAGTGGTGGGATTCAAATTTTTTTACTACCGGTTCTGTGAGCATGTCTTGGTGGGTGTGGCAGGGGAAGGACACTGTAAAATCTCCATTCAGAGGTGGTATTTGCCGGTTCTCCGAACTACTCAAAATCTCTGCTACCGGTTCTCCAGAACTGGTCAGAACCGGCTCAATGCCACCTCTGGAGCACAGCCTGTCTCCACTGTTTTGACTGATTCCTGCAGATCTTCTGGAGGACAAGAGGCTAGAAAACTCACCTAGAATATTGGGGGATAGGGGAAGTCTTAGAAATTTGGGGCAGGGGGAGGTAGGGCAGCTGAGGGAAGAAAACCCAGAGAAGGGAGGACGGGTCCTCAGCACCTCTCCCTCTAGGCCTAACCTAATCATGATCTCTCTGCTTTAATACTCTACCTACCACAGCACGCTTTTAAATAAAATATGCAAAGATTTCTCAAATTATTTCCTCAGGGCCTAGCACACTTCCTATCTTCTCTTGTGCATGTTAATCTGAAAAATGTAAATGCCAAAAGAAATACACACACCAGCGATCTGTTGAGATAGGCCTATTTATTATATTTCCCCGCCCCTCCTTGAAAGCATGCCCCCCCACCCCCATTTCTTACATAAAAATAGATTTTAAAAATCTGGTTAAAAGCAGAAAATATTCTGTTTTGTTATCTTGCTCCAGTTCTCTGCCTATATTTTGAGGAAATAGTATTTTCTTGTGCACATGTGAGTATGCATTTGTACCCATTTGTACCCATTTCTTATAACCAACAGAACAGATCACAAAATGCCACAGCTCCTTCTCATAGAGACAAAACATTGCGTCAATCAGCCCTCAACAGAAATACTTCACTTCAGACCTCAATCTTAGACAAATTTCTTTAACACTGTTTATGGGTTTGCAGATTTCAAGAACTAGGAAAATGGTTTATTTCATTCCCAGCTTTGCACACGTTTGCTGAAAAGCATCAAACTAGATTTCCCTCCCTGGTTCTGTGCAGGTCATTACAGTTTCCATGTTTTATAATCAGGACTCATTCCAAGTGTTGGGAGTTGTAGTCCAGCTGGTCTGCAGGGCATCTGTGCTTAAAAATCTATACATGTTAGCCAGCCCCAAATAAGTCAGGGTTTATTTAACATTATTTCTGGCAACACTAATCCAGAACCCAAGGTAATCACTGAGCACTTTCCTGTTTCTTGACTTGATTTTAGTAGATTTTAATGGTAAAACATTATCAATAAAAGCTTATTGCCTGCATGTCTGCCTATCTGCCATAGATAGATAGATAGATAGATAGATAGATAGATAGATAGATAGATAGATAGATAGATAGAAATTATTTATTAAGCAAACATATATGGCTGCTCAACTCACAGACACGTGATTTCGGGAGGAGTAAAACATTAAAAATCCACATCATAAAAACTGTACCCTTCTCCCACGGCAGTGGCAACAGAATCAAGCCAACCACTTGATCATCTCCTTCTCCATCATTTCCTTAGCTTTTCAGAAAAGCAACAAGGTGGGTACCAATCATACCCCCATAGGAACAATGCTTCATAGGGAAGGGGCCACCACCAAGAAGGTTATTTTTCATGGTCCCAACCAAAGGTATCTTCCTAACAGATGAGATCTGCAACATACCCTGATGGGCTGGGTAGTATAATCAGGGAGAGAGACAGTGGTGGGATTCAGCCAGTTCACACCAGTTCGGGAGAACTAGTTGTTAACTTTCTGAGCAGTTTGGTGAACTGGTTGTTGGAAGAAATCTCAGGGAAGAGAACCAGTTGTTAAATTATTTGAATCCCACCACTGGAGAGAAATCAAATCTCTGTCTCTCTATCTGTTTTCTGTCAATCTCGTCTAGTCTAATCTAGCCCAGCAGTACTACGCTCAGGCATTCTGGGTATTTTCTCCTGGCTATATTGAAATGCTTCCTACGATCCTTGAATTTGCCAAAAAAATACCCTTTCTGACCCAGACATGGCCAGCAAGTGGTACCATCCTTTCAGTATCAATGTGGGACAAGCAAGGAGTGAATTCCTTCAATTTTATTTCTCTTCCCACTGAGAGTCATCAATGAAAGATTGACCGACAATCCCCCTCCCCCAATATGATGGGGGCAAGGCTAGGCAGGAGTCTGGGATGAAAATTTAGCTACCTTGCAACTTGGCAAAGTAATAACTTGGTGTCAGTGTGGAGAGGGTCCATGCCTGTGAGATGCCAGATGGGCTTTCTCTGAACACGGCATGAGAGATGGTGGAGAGGCTCAAATGAATAGAGCTAGACAGCAGACATAAACAGTCAAGAGATAGAAAGAAAGTCAACTGGGAACTTATCTTGTGAAATGCTAATGAGAAATGGCTAAGCTGCGAGAAATGCAATCCCTTCTATAATCCCTTTTAGGACTGAAGATGTTACCTAGTTTGGTGATGAAATGTGTTCAAGAAAACCATCAAGCTTAGAGAGCACCAAGAACCCCCAAATGTGGAAAGAAGCATTTTAAATTATTCAGAGCTATGCCCCCTTAATATCCTCACTAAAAATGAGGGCTAGAAATCTCCAGTTTTTTTTAATTTATCCTGGTTTAGCATTAAAAAGTCCTTCCTGACATCACAGATGGTTTTGCTTCCTTGATCTTGGCCAGCTGATTGGGTTAATGTGTGGGTCTCACACTTTTTTGAAAGAGTGATAATCTATATCCAAAATAGAGCCTGCCTGAAAGCATTGCAAGGATGAAAGGATGCAGGATGAGCCAGGGGTTCTCCTTCCTGCTTCATCCCCCTTCACATTCAGACTGAAAGGAGATACACAGGTCTTGGCAATTCAAACTCTTCATTTTGGCTCCTTTGTGTCCTGGAATGGTTGCAAGGATCCACAAAAGTATCATTATAGAAAAGAGACACTCAAGAGGAACACATAAGTGGAATTGTCTGAGATTTTAGGTATAAGAGACCTAAGATAGCTAAGAGATTCAGAGGAGTAGAGAGATGGCCTTGAAAATGGAGAAGGTTGGCCTGGTTTTTTGTTGTTTTTAATTTTTGTTAATTCATTCAATTTTATAGCTTTAATGTGATTTTATATGTTGTTTTAACTTTTGATTGGGAACTACCCAGAGTTGGCTAGAAGATGGGCAGCTAAATAAATGTTTTAAATAAAGCAATCTACAACTAAGGAGAAATTTCCTGACAGTGAGAACAATTAATCAGAAGAACTACTTGCCTTCAGAAGCTGTGAGTGCTCCATCACTGGAGGTTTGTCTGGAATGGTATCTGCTGCTTTGACAGGGCTTGGACCACGAGAAGATCTCCAAGGTCCCTTCCAATTCTGTTATTTTCTGTATTCTGTAAATAAAAAAGTTCAATAACTTTTATATAAGCATCAACATAGCCTGGACTAATAGGTGGGATTAAGGAATAAACCCAAGATTGTCCATCTGAATTCTCTTTGGTATAAAAGAATGGAGAGAAACATCTGCCCAGGCTGTTGTTGTACCCTGTAACAGTAAAGTTGAGTGCCAACAGTTGCTGTGGTATCTCTTTCCTGACTTGGTCAATTTCCTTGGAAGGCACCCCACTGCATTTTCCATCCCATGACTGGGGTGGGGGGTGGGGTGGACACAGATCACATCTACAGCAAGACGTATGTTGCCAGAAAGGAAAAAAACTGTAAAACTGGAACAGCTAAATGAAAATGTAAGCTATCTTTACATAGTAAGCTAGGATGCTATAAAGAGAACATATTCATACAGTGGTGAGATAGATAGATGATAGATAGATAGATAGATAGATAGATAGATAGATAGATAGATAGATAGATAGATAGATAGATTTATCTATCCTCTTTCTATCCTACCACAATCACAGCTTAATGTCCTGTTTTTTTCAGAAAGTGGAAAATGATTCACTCTTATTCCCAAATGTCAGTTGCTCATTTTCCTCTGAACATTTATTGGCTTTCAAAAGTGAAATTTTAAAATCAGAATAGTAGAGCCATATATTTCTTTCAATCTGAAATTTGGGTGGCCTATGTATCTGTGGTTGTTAGGTGTAAATAACCAGGAGTACTTATTGAGTTCAAAGCACAGAAGAGTTTATTATTGTTACCTATATACAGTATAATAATCTAGTCAACTAACAGTCAAAGCTAAAGTGGTTCTAGACAATGGTCAATGGAATTCGAGGGGTTGGTCTCTTGTGGCAATGCAATAATTCCAAACTGATGACATGTTTAACTCTACCTTCCAGCTTGGCCTGTTCTTCTACAGTGGTATGGCAAAGTCAAGGTTAATATAAATTTTAAATGTAATGTTAGGCATGTTGTGTTGAGAATATGAAATAGATACAAATTCAGGTTGTGCTCAGAAACACTTTTCTGGCTCTCAGCACAAAATTCATTTTAAGATGAGATGTAATTCTTAAGATGAGAAATAATAAGCAAATACTTGTTCCGTCCGGAAAAACACGAGGTAGACCGGGTTCCAACAGTAAAAGTCTTTATTTCAACAATTAAGTGAAAACGGAACAGTTTGGCTCTTGCC
>BHFT01081406.1:0-11885 GCA_004320025.1 Laticauda laticaudata
CTAGGCAAATCCGCTTGTGCATCCGCAACAACTCACATTTCCGCTCCAAGCAAAAATGGAACAGGGAGGAAGGAAACGGATGCATAAGGCGACACCGCAGCATTAGTAGCACAGGACGTAAGAAAGGATTGAAAGCGGATGCAGCTCGCATATAAAAGCATTAAAACGGGAAAAAAAACGTTCGTATACGGACGAATCTCGGATAAAATAGGATGTCTGCAGGGATAGTCTAGAGGATGCAGAACGACACCTAGCGGGAAAGCACTATATTTTCTATTAAAAAGGGGAGAAATCACCTGGAATCTTCACGTTCAGTCAGCAGCCCTTGGTGTGCAGACCTTCTTCAGCCTTGATTCTTGCTTCTGCCCTCTCCACAGCATCCAAGCTCATCTCCCAACATGGGATCGATGCACACTCCTTTGGTAGCTGCCATCATTCTACAAACAGATTGCAGAAAGCCCTCTACAGGCTCTTTCACCTGTTCTACGCAAGGAAAATTGAGGTGTCCAAGAAGCTCTCTGCGATCCAAAGCATGGATCGCCGAGAAGAGCCGATATGGAATGTATAACAAGCTGATGGTGGAGCTGAGAACGAAGACCCTCGTGCATTCCAGAACTTCATGAGGAATGCCACCAACCATGTTTAATGAAGTTGTGGAGCGGTGGACCCAGGGATTGAACAAGGGCAAACACCAACTTCGGCAACCAGCCTTAGACCTTGGGCTGAAGGTTGCATGACTCTGGCCACTTGGCCCTGGGACCATGTACAGGAACATGCAGTATTCCTGGAGGGTGCCACAACAACACCATCCAGCATGTGGTTACGAGACGTGGTGCAGGCCATCATCGAAGGAATACCTGGAGGAGCTCCTCCAAGTTGCCCCACACTTGGAATAAGGCTGGAAGAAAGTTGCAAGATAAGTGTATCAGAAGTTGGAAACTTCCCCCACACCTTGGAGCCATAGATGGAATTCACGTGGGCCTGCCAAAGCTTCCAGCCAACTCAGGGTCACTTATCACAACTTTACAAGGGCTTCTTCAGCATCATCCTCTTTGCCATGGTCGATGCTGACAACCAAGTTCATGTACAAATCGATGCTGTTAGGCAATGGGTCATCTTAGATGCCAGGTATACAACGCCAAGTGACCTCAAGGAGGGGCTGGAAACGCACCTCATATGGGCTTCCCAGATCCAGAACGCCCCTGCCCAACGACAACAACAAGATGTGTCCTGACTTCATCGTCGGGGATGACGCCTTTCCCCTCAGAACCTACCTCATGAAAGGCCCGTACACCTCCAGAGCCCTCACCGTGGAAGAGAGATCTTCAAGTACAGGCTGTCCAGGGCCAAGGGCAAGCAAATGATCCAAGGTGGTGGAGAACGCCTTTGGCATCCTGGCCAAACAAAGGTTCCAGGTAATTCCTCACCCACCTGACAGGCATCGCCCATAGACCGGAGGAGGATCGTGGAAGCTTGCCCTGCATCCTGCACAATCTCAAATGCGCACCTGCTACCCAGTGTTGCAGAACAGGCTTGTGGACCGTCAACAAGGCAATTGGGAACATGGAGTCTAGTGAATGGAGGCAAGGGTGAAAACCTGATAGACAATGTGATTGTACAAGGCCCGCACAGAGCTTCACATGAAGGGAGAAGCAGTGCAACCTCCTCAGACACTGGTGCAACTCCCCAGCTGGAGCGGTGGAGGGGGCAAGACAGGATGGGTAGAGAGCTTATAGATGCTTCCTTCAGCCTGTCTCATCACACTGATGAGATTGGTGCCAATATTGTTGAGTGCCCTGCAATGAACAGGCAGTTAATGAAGAGTGTTTTTTATGTTGAAATGTGTTGGTGAATGATTAATATTTTATGATAAGAAAGGGCCATAGGTGTGCACCTGGGAGGGTGGACCATACAGTCCACTATGCTTGCACTGGAGGCTTATCTATGTTTCCCACAGTACTCCATACAGCTATTACCATCCCACAGTATCCCTGTCCATCCCACTGCTATCCTAACCCATCCCATAGCTATTACCCATCCCACAGGATTCCTGCCCATCGCATTGCTATCCCACAAAGCATGCAAAGGCTTAAACCATTTTGAAAAGTTTCACCAGACTTTATTTACTAAAAGAACTGAACCAAGTGTGTGAAGCAAGATAACCTTTATTAATAACAAAACTGTAAAAGCAAAATGACCCAAGTAAAGTGTCCAAGCAAAGATAAAGTCAACAGGTAGCAACCCAGTATCTGTCACTCTTCTCAGTCACTCTGAGGCGTTGCCATAGTCTCAGGGTGAAGGGTCCAGGGTGCTGTGGGAGGTGGCAGTGGCTGGAGTGCTGGTCTGGAGGCCACCATTGGGCTGCCTGGCCCCAGAGAAACAACAGGGGATAATGTGTGGAGGAAGCCTCTCAGAGGGCTGGCTTCATTTCCCATAATTTTGAGAGCCCCTTCTCCATGACATGGGGTGTCAGTCCCAAGACCGATGACAGATGTTCTGGAGGCCGGGCTTGGCTGTGGGGTGGAGGAAGGAGGAGTGTAAGTGGGCTGTCTGGTTTGCAGCTGAGCTGAGGTTTAGTCGTCGATGGCATCACTGGCGGTCGTGGCATCGGGTGGTGTCTGTGCACTGGTGGCATCCGGGTGGCACCTGTTGGCATGCAATAAACCTGTGCCTGGACTGGGAAGGGCTGCCTGTGCTGCTGAACTCTGGTACCGTAGCCTGGTAGTGAGGAGCTGTGAAAACCTTGGTAAAGGCTGTGACATCGCCTGGTGGAGGAGCAGACCTGGACTGGTCGCGAGCAGGTTCAGCTGGATCTGGAGGTGTGCAGAAGACCTGTGATCCTCTCCTTTATCACCTGGTACTGGGATTCGGGACATGTCCATGAGGGTCTGGTTGACGTAGGTGAGGAAGGGCTTCTGTTAGAGGATTGTATGTTGGACTGTACCAAGCTGAGAGAGGAGATCTACACTGCCTTTTGATGTTGTCCCTGATCTCCAGCAGGACAGTTGTGCTCTGTCCATCCGGTCTGGCTTTCTGCCTGCTTTTCTGTGGAGGTGGAGCTGGGTGTGGGTGTGGGTTGGTCTATGGTGGCAGTGGCCTCTTCTTGCTCCAACTGTGTCAGGGGGTCCTCCACAGCTCCGCCATGGGGGTGCAGCTGTCGGGGGGGTCTCCGTCGTGGGGCGCTCCACAGATACCTGCCTGGACACAGGAGCTGACTCTTGGCCAGAAGAGGACTGGCTCACTGTGGCTGCCTGAGAGTGAAGGGTAGACAGAGAGGCTGCTCCTCGGTGGCGGACCTCACCCTCCAAGAAGCTGCACTTGGCCATCATGTAGGTCTTCCAGTCGGTGAGCTTGACGCGGCCTGGCCAGACTTCTTCAGGTGCAGCTTCCCATACCAGGTGTGCATGTGCTTCCACCACCCGAGGAGACCTCGAAGTGTAGCCCAGGCTCTCCGCCTTCTCTCTCCAAGCCGCCTGCTTCTGCTTGGTTCTTGATAGAGCCTGTGTCCCTTCCGCCAGAGTATTCGTTCTCCCTCAGGCATTCGAGCACCTCATCCTCATGTTCCTCTTCAATGGAGTACTATCTTCTCTCCCTATCTGCGCGATTGCCGTCTTTGTCTCTGCAGGGCCTTCTGGGCCCTCATCAGTCGGCTTTGAGTTTTAGGGCTGGTCCACCAAACCACCAGCAGCACCAGCAGCACCAGCAGCACCAGCCAGCATCAGGAGCACCAGCAGAAGCACCAGCAGGACCAGGAGCAGCACCAGCAGAGTAAGCACCAGCAGAAGCACCAGAAACCAAGAGCAGCACCAGCAGAGTTAGCACCAGCAGAAGCACCAGCACCAGGATCAGCACCAGCAGAGTAAGCATCAGCAGAACACCAGCACCAGGAGCATCACCAGAAGAGTAAGCACCAGCAGAAGCACCAGCACCAGGATAGCACCAGCAGAAGCACCAGCACCAGCAAAGTCAGCACCAGCAGCAGAAGCCCCAACAGAAGCAGAAGTCAGTGCCAGGGGTGGGATGGTGCCCTGTCCTTCTTGCCAGGCTGGCAGGAGGAGGCACAGGCTTCCTCTTTCTTTCCCATGGTTGTTGGCTGGAGATGTGTCTGCAGCAGGTCTTTCCTCTGAATGGTGACCTGCTTGCAAGCTGCATCCTTTTTATATCTGCGGGCTGACGCAATGCATCCTCCCCGCATGCAGTGAACGCTTTGCATCCGCTAGGCATCCGCTAGGCATCCACTAGGCATCCATTCTGCATTTGCGTCATCCGCTAGGCATCTCTCTCTGCATCCGCTCCTTCCGCTGCGCGGTCCGCTTCGCTGTGCTCCCCAGAAGCCTGCGATGTGTCATCCGCTTCCATCCGCTAGGCTTCCGTTGAGCATCCGCTTAACATCTTCGCTATGTCTTCTCCCCGTCTGCTTCCCTTTCGTGTTTGTCCGCTCTGTTTATGCAAATTTGGGGCACTTTTGAGAGCGGATAACAACGGATGGAACATTTTCTCGTCAGCTGTGTCCTTTTTACATATGTTTTGCATCCGTCGGCCGATGTGACCTAGCCTTAAGAACTTAATTATTTCTTTCTAAATGACAGCAGAGCAAGAGTAGGAACCTGGTTGCTAACTATTGGGAACAGTTTTGCAAGAAGACAGTTCAATTTTTCAAGGTTGTAACCCTTAATTTTACCCATTAATAATCTGTCCCTGATTTTATTGTAAATGGGGCACTGCAGGACATAATACTCTCCACTTGATCAACACCACAAAACAGAGTCACTATTTGACAAGAAGCTTAACAATCTCTGCTTGAGATATCTGGAAGGCATGGTGTGCAAGCAAAACTATGTTAAAGTTCTTCTCACTGAATTCCTGGTAATACTAACCAGGTCCTGAAGAGGCTTCCATGTTTTTTATAATTACCAATTGCCCTCCTTCAGCATGGAAAAACATCAGAATATCACTGCTCATAATATACTGGGTAGTTGCCAGACAGTGCTTTCCATAAAAAAGGACTTATGAAAGGTGATGCCCGTATATTTGAAAGAGGGTCATTTTTTTATGTGTTGCACATTGTTCTATTTATTTGGGGGCTTACAAGCAAGAAAGGACCAAAACCAACGGAAGATTTTCATTCTGTTTTATTGTGAACAAAGTTGTGAATCAATTTGGTTTGTTTTATAATAGAAGTATATGTGAGCTTGCTAGGTTGTAGGTTGTTTATTATCTTTGAAGAGTTGTTTGATTACAGGATTCAGAGAGTTTAATAATTTTCTGCAGAACTGATGTTTGACAAGGAGTCCAAAGATACTAATCCAATTAAATATCTGGCTGCTGTTCAGATTAGCAACTCTGTTTGTTTCAATTCATCTAACTGTCTCAAAATGTCTTCCTGTTCACAGTTTGGTAAGACATCAAAATAATTGATTAATTCTGTTTCTAAAGGTTTCTCAGTGCCAATTTTTCTTGCATTTCCTCAGAACAGGTAGATTTATGACCACAATTGAACTCAGAAATTGTAGATGTTGAACAAAGCAATCATTAAACAAGACATTGTATGATTGCTTCATTCAATGAATTCAATCCCAGCATACCTAGTTGTGCAGTTAATTGGGAATTTTGGGTAGTTAAGTGGATGAAGTCTGAGGTAAGGGTAAGGAGTGTGGTGGTGGAGTTGACATCCACAGGGAGGTAAATGAGATGTGGTACCAGATAAATCCTAAAAGGAGACAGACAAGCAGCAATAGAGCAAAAAGGAAAAACTAGTTTAATGGAATTGGGATTCAACTTACTTTTTAGCATCTTGCAACTAGAAGAGGGAGAAACAACAGAAGGGGATTGAGAGAATAGTGGCTTTGATCCATTGTTGCATTTCAAATACTGGCACCAAAACAAAGAAGAAAAAAAACCAAAGAAAAGAAAAATACCCCTGCGGGGGATGAAGAGTTCAGATAGATTAAGGCCTGAATGCACATTTCAATGCTGAAGAGTCTTTCAAACAATGCCACAATGCTTGACTATGAGAAGCTCTGATACTCCAAACTACGAAGGAGAAAGGTTACTGATCCATCCAGGTTACTGATCCTACATTTTGCAGAAGAATTAAGCTACACTTAAGAACTAGGCCTCTGTCCTGACTGGCTGGCAGTCAGAAGACTACAAGTCTCTCCTTGTTGTCGCAAAGTTTGGGGGAAGCAAGCCTCCTGTAAGCAAAGGCGGCTGCTCTGGAATGAGCTTCCAAAACTCTTTCCCAGGCTTTATCCCCTCCTTTCCCTATGAAGCAGACTTTTTTTTCAATAAAAGAAACAGCAAGAAAGCTAGGGAGACTGACAGTTTTGTTGATCTTTCTTCCTTCCCAACATTAGATGCTGAAGTTAATTCTCCATTGCTGCCCCAATCTCAACTACATGTGCCTGGAAATAGTGTGGTAAAATCTGAAACCTTGATGAGCCGCTGGCAGGCTGGAGAGTAGATAAAAATGATTCCCAGGGGTTTAATTTAAAAAAAGAAAAGAAATTAATTGATGTAAAGAAATTTTTTCTTGGGCTTGCTTTTGTGAATGCACTGAACAAAAAAAAAAATGGTGGTGCAGAACTGGAAGAATAAAATGTTGAGCAAGCTGTGTGCTTTTGGATTTGCTTGCTGCCTTGCCAAGTAGGGTGATAGAGTAGAAAAGAACTTAGATGGAGTAGGGAATCAGCTGGTGGGGGGGTGAGCTGCAGTCCCTCCCCACCCATGGTTTTGAGTGTGGCAGATTGCAAACACCCAAATTTTGATCCTATGACCAATGGTGATGCTGCAATGACTGTAACTTCACAGTTATGAATCTCTTTGTTCAGTGCTGCTGTAATTTTGGAGTCACTATCCCTATGAATAAAAGAATGTTACTGTCTTGTTATAAAAGGGGTTTATTTTACTCACAAGTAAACATCTTATCAATACTTGCAAAAGCTGAGTCAGAACACTTTTCCCTTCTGTGTAGCAACTGAGGAACAGAAAAATGGTTGTTGCCAAGTTCAATTTGAATTTGACAAGTGTTTTGTCAACACTTGTTTTGTCAAGGATGATAAAGCTGCTAGGTTGCTGTAGTTTTTATCATTTGGCATGCTACCAATACCATGAGGTGGGGCAGTCTTTTTCCATTTTAGAAATTAGTTAAGGCATCAGGCTAAACACTGGGACAACATAAGTTCAAGTCCCACTTTGGCATGAAAACCAGTAGGGTGCTTTGGACCAATCACTTTCTTCCAGGTAAACATTCAACAGTACTTAGATTAATCATATTACATTGACTCAGCATTAATGAACTGAGCCAAGCGAGAGTTGTTCTGGTAGGCCAGCATTCAATGTTAAATCTACTGAATGTAATACTTAGAGCATCTTTGCCCAAAGTTTCAAAGGCTGTTTTTTAAAGAGTTTGCCATTGGGTTTATAGGATTGAAATATTCAAAAAATGAAATTACAATTTGTTCAGTTAATAAGCATTGTCGAGCAGCAAAACCTCTTGTGAATTCTTTTGGTGATTGCTTGACTTGCTCTTCCCTCATGAGAGTTGTGAGATAAGGGAGAGTAATAAAGTCAGGGGTTCAATAGTTTGATTTCTCAAACGGAAAACAAGAGCATGGCTATAATAATCATCATTTTTCTATTTCTGTTTCCGAATTCTGGTTAATCCCAATTATTGGAAGTAGGGATGGAATAGAGAAGGATTTATTTGTTATTTTTACTCACAGTTTTTTTGTCCATCATACAGTTATCAATTTTGGGCTGCTTTGATGGTTTCAGTAGAGTCTGGCTTGTACTGTTGAGTTTCCCCATTGTTTCAGTATTGATATATCATAGCTGAAGCTTTTATGATATTTTAAAATTTTTGTTTTCAGTTTTACAATGTCTCTTGCAGAGAATGTGTTTATGAAATAAAGCCAGATAACAATTAAAATGTGTAGCTAGGCTGTTTATAAAATGGATAAAACAAATAAAATATCATAAGTTGCTCAGCAGGGAAGCTGCTACTCTGTCACCATTTTAGCTCTCTATCTTTGTCTTTGATTTAATATAATGTGCTATAATAACTGTGTCATTCTGACATTTAATAGAAGCTACTAATTAGGCCAATCTGCATGATTTAAGAGGCCCATCCCACTTACTAGAATACCTAATAGCTGGATGAAGTTTTCAATAACTGTTACAATGCTTGAAGCATTTTATGCAGGAATACAGCTATTTATCATTACAAGCTAGGCCTTTTGATGTCAGGGATTGTCTCCTACTAAAATTAGGGGACTCAAGGCAGAACTGGATTTGAGCACAGGGACATGGCAAGATAAGCTATCTTTGTTGCAAAGATGTAGCCTTTTAAGGGACCCAAAGTTTGAAAGCTTGCATTCTGATCACTTCCAAAAATTGTCTATTAAACATCCTAAAGCTACAAGACCTTCAGAATGTCAAATTTGAAAAGATTTCATTGGGTAAGCTTATTTTCAGTTTGCTTCTTCATCTGAACACCAAAAGAAAATAACTCTTTACTGATACCTTTCATTTTTAAAAATCTGTTCTACTTTCAAGGAAACAGAGGTCAAAGTCTCTGAATTCACTATCTCCAGTGCTCAGTAGCTGGTCCATTTTCACTTTGCTTTCTAAGATTCAATATTTCTTCTCACTCGGTGTACCATCTGCTGTTGCAAGTTTGAATGATGCCACAGAAGGCAGAGGATTGGAATAAAGGATTTTATTTAGCAATCAGCAATGACTGCAATATCAAATATCTGCTGCTTTAGGCTTTAGTTCTCTGGTGATTGCAACCTTCCGAGCTCCTATTTAAAAATATTTCCATTTTGATGTTAGGCATATACACATGGAACTAATGCAGTTTCAGAAGAAATGTCCCCCTGTCCCCGTAAATCATTTTTATTTCATATTTTCTGAGGGAGGGAGGCAAATGTTCTGCTGAGGCACGATGGGTAGTTATTTGAGAAGGGCCATGAGTGGTGTCTCTCACCATGCCTTCTTTGTTATTCTTTATTATCTTCTCAGCACCAAAGAAAAATATTCTGTTTTTAAGCCTGGTGTCTTTGAGCAAAGAGCATTTTTCAATGTATTGTGTAAAAATTGAATATTGGCCTCCATCCAGGATCTGAAACACTAAATAGAATGGGGTATATTATCTCCTTCTTCAACTGATTGAAGTAGACAGCTAGACAAAATCTAAAGAAATGCAGTAGAGGAACATTGTTTTCATGAAATTGAATTTTTTTGGGAGAGAAAGGTAAACAGGGTAATAATCTATTTTTGTTAGGGTTTTTTTCTTTCTTTTTCAGTCCAATGGTAAATCAAATCTAATTGTGCTTTTTTTTAGTTTTCTCTGTACAAATTTAGAAACTGTTTGAAATTCAGCTTCCTTTTATGTAGAATACATATACATATTATGTAGAATATATATACGGCAACCTGCCACACTGACAGATTAATTGACAGATCTAGGTTTTTGTGATATATCATTGACATCTTATGGTCCACCTGGAGAACTGAATTTTTCTTTTTGATGATTTTCTTTTGAGCTGCTATCTCTAATCTGCAAAGCTCTATAATTTTTTCTTCTAATGCTGAATGTTTAAATTTTTAATATTTAAAGCTAAAAATGATAGTTATATTGTGTTTGTCTTTTTTTTAAAAAAGTTTTATTTTTAAAAAAAATATCTTGTGGAATTAGTTTACCTGGTAGTGGCAACAAATCTTACTAAGACATTACACCGAAACAGGTGACAGCACCAGTGGAATCAGTTGAACTGTAAAGAGTTTTTCAGTTTTATTGCTGGGAGGGACAGAAACTACATGACAGAATGCAAGTATAGCATCCTTTTGTGACGTGAATGATGACTGATATAGATAAGGCTGATAAGGCTGACATTTTATATCAAAGTTGGGAGAAATACCCTTGTTACTCCTCATTTTATCATAACTAACATAAAATAATAATTGTTCTGTATGGAACTTGGAAGGCTCCAAGTTCCCTATACTGTTTGCCCGAAAAGGCCATTCGCGGATTGGCTGGTAGAGAACCAATCCAGTTAACCCGCCAAATGGCTGGAACAGTTAAAGCGGTGTCATTGGCCACAAGCTGCAGGCAAGCCGTTATAAAAAGGGCTGCCGCGGCTTGGGCTGTTGTTCCGTTACTATTTCCTAGCGAGTTTAATAAAAGAGTTTATTGTTGGAACCCGGTCTCACGCACTTCTTTCCAGACAGAACACTGGCGATGAAGGTGGGATCGTCGTAGAAGAGTGGGACCAAAGCATGCGGTGATCTGAACCGAGCGAGAGAGATGGCCGGTAAAAATGCGCCGCCCGCACCATTCAATCCTGATGAGGAGGATTGGGAGTCGTATATTGATCGCTTTCTTATGTTTTTGGAAAGCAACAAACTGCAGGAAATCTCTACCAGAGAAAGAGGGCGTATCTTCTTACACACTGCGGACCAGCCATCTTTAAAATGGTGAATCGCTGGCTAAACCCAGACATGTCAAACAGATGACTTGGCCCGAGCTGAACCAGAATTCTTCGAGCACACTATGCACCTGTGGTCTCCAACTTGATAAAAGACATGAGTTCTGCAAGAGGGACCAGAAGGAAATGGAGATGTCGGGGATTTTGTAGCAGCCTGAGACACCTTGGGGGAGCCTGTGAGTTCCAAAACATGACGAGCCATGAGAGGACCATGTGTCTTGGTTGAAGGAACTACCGTTCAGAGCAAGCTCCTGAATAGACCAAAATAACGTGGCCGAGGCATTGCAGAGGCATCACCACCGAACGGCAAAGAGTCAGCAGCAACCATCATCAAGATGAATGCAATCTCCTGATCTGCCAACAAAGCCAGAGAGAGAAGGCAGAGGGAGGAAAGAAACAGCCATAAAATCGTTGAATCCCAGAGCAATACCGGAGGATGAGAATGAAGATGTCCATAGACTTCAATCAAACAAGAATGGTGCAAAAGGAGGAGAAACTGGCAAGAGTTTCAATGTGTGGGGGTGGCGGGGGCAACCACCACGAGCTGAATGCGTTTCCTCGACGCAATCTGTAGGGCTGTAACAAACGGGGCACATCAAAAGTTTTGCCGCCACAAAAAGACTATAGTCCAAGACGTGGCAGCACCTCCCCCAGAACTGAAGAAAGACAAGCTGGAAGCAGATGGAACTGAAGCAAAGAACAGTGACAGAGAGGAAACGCATCAGAACGTCACACTGGAAATGCCAGGGCAAGAATGGAAGAAGTGCGGATTAGAGGTGAGGCATCGAAGGGAAGCCCTGTGAAGGATGGAAGTCACTCAGGGTCTTTCCTATCTATGGTATCCTGTAATACCATCCTGCGCCTGAATATGGACATTACAGAATTACAAGAAAGAATTAAAAGAAATTAAGAAAAGAAAACAAAGACTAATTTTAAAGACTACCAGGGAATTGAATTCGGTGTAGGCCTAGGACATTTCCTCGTCAAATTCAAGAACCACGCAATCTTGGCCTCCATCACGAACGTGATCAGCCCTAGTATCTACTAGGGATCGAATGGTTTGTGCCCTGGGAATCGGGATGACTGGGATCAAGCCACATTGCTACAGCAACTGGGAGTAGAGGCCTAGCTTACAAGAATTCCAAGATGTTTTCAATGGGACCCTAGGCAAGTAGACAGGGACCCCAATTTCATTTAGCCTGACCAAAATAAGCCCCACATTTAAAGGCCAGAAGCATCCGTTTGCTTTAAAAACAAAACTGATGACACAATGAACAAATTAATAGCTCAAGGGTTTTAGAGCCAATCGACCATGCCAGGTGGAACACCCATCATGACTCCTGTCGAAAACCCAGATGGCGTCAGTGCGCACTTGCGGAGCTCTAAGGCAACCCT
>BHFT01081411.1:0-14423 GCA_004320025.1 Laticauda laticaudata
CCCGAAATTTTGCTCGTCCACTGTGTCCTTTATGCATACGTTTTGCGTCCGTCAGCCAGTGGGACCGGGCCTTTAAAACTGACATTATCAGCTATCCCGCTCCATTTTTATAAATGTTCAAACCCAATCTTTTAAGTAACTTTGAAAAGTTCTACAACAATCAATAATCTGCCATTTCTGTATTTATTACAAACTCAAGAGAATGACCTGCAATAATGTGCAAGTTAACCATAGAGAAATATTTCCAGAGCAGATTACAGTAAATGAGTAATTCAATAAAAATATTACGTACTAAATTTTGAGAATTCATTTTATCAGTATATATTGATAGGATGTGAACTGCGCTACTGAATGTAATATAGATGCAGATATTTAGGTATTGCTCAGAACAGTGGTTGGCAAGAACCAGAAAATGGTTGCTATAGTAGGACTTCCATTCTGTCTACTTGTTTTGAGAAAGCCATAGTACCGGTATACTATAAAGCCTCAGTATTATTGCCTAAGCAGTGCTGCTGCTTTTTACAAGTACCAGCAGGCAAGACCTCAGGTTAGGGACAACTATAAATCGCTGTTTTTTCCAGAAACCTGCCCTCTGTGAGGAGCTCGATAAAAGCAGAAGCATCACATACCTGACACTGTGAGATAAGCTCTTTTATTGTACTTAAGAAGCCGTACAGGTGCTGTACAGATGACCTTCCCACTGCATAACACAGAACTAAAGCTGTCTATATATGTCATCTCCACGTTTTAATGCTCAAGTCTGTTCCCTGTCTTTTCAAATCAAAAAAAATTTTGGCTTTTCTTTTCCTAGCCCTGAGGTTGGAATATACCTGTTCAGTGTTCACACATTGGTTCTTGCTGGCTCTAGCTATGCTAGTTCCCACCACTCTCCCCTTCAGCCATTACCTAAGAAACAGTCTCTTATCACATTTTATTGAATCTATTATATAGCACAAAGCTTACTTTTCTGGGTGATATTGCTGAATTTTTGATAGACGAAGTGTTGACCATCTGTGAATAAACTGCTAAAAAAACAGTTTTCCACCTGCATAAGCTCTTTAAAGTTGGAGTAACTAGATTCAAGTAATATAAACCCGAAGTCAGATGTCTCTGATTTTGAATTGAATATCTGTGAATTTCGGTCCTGATAAAATGCAGAAAGGTGTTTAACTTCAAGCAGTACTGTATAATTAGCTTTATCTTCAACAAATTCTTGTTCTCAAAATATTTTACTTACCGGTAAATTTTGAAATTGGCAAATTTACATTCATAACCACAACACTGCACTGGAGAAAACAAGGCCTATAAGACCTGTAACGAAATAAAAACAAATATATAAGAAATAATAAGTCACAGAATTAAAGACATGAGATAAGAAAGAGAAATTTAGTTAAACCTCGTTTACCCAAAAATCTTATTATTCATTTTCTGTAAGTGACATTTGTACTGGTCACTCTAGCATGCAGTCTACATTAATTTCCTATGCTTGATGTATTTCTTACTTGTTTTACTTCTTAAGCAATCCATTCTCATTGCAGTCAACTTCTTTTTTCTTGCCATACCCAACTATCACTTTCATCACAAAATGAGCAGAAGCATGTTCTCTTTCATTGTTTTCATAAATACTGATTCCTTGAAGAAGGTTATGTATTATCCCTTCACATTTCTATCAGCATTTGCACACCTTCAAATGTTTCTATTATTCCATTTAGGAATAACTTGGAACAATTCACTTTGTTACTTCACAAATGCAGCTATCTTCATCTTGACACTTTAATTTTAGAGCCAAACTCCTTGTTGCATTGTGCAACTTCATAGTCATTGCAAATCATTTGAATCCTTTGCAGCACAAATTGACTGCACACAAAAGTGCATGGCCCCAACCATCATATCTCTGACTTCACCACCAGCTGCCCCTATAAATTTATCCATAAATACATTAATCACAAGGTAACATCACAGTTTTCTGCTTAATGTTGAACTATTTCCTGAACTTTTTATTTTCTATGTGGTTTATTTTCAATGCATACTATTTATTGTTCAGCAGCATATCTATATGTACAAAACATTCCACAATTAAAACTGATTAACTTTTGTCATATGCTTTTTCAGAACAAGCAGTCATACAAGAGACTTTTTTTCCAAATTCAAACACTTAAAGACCCATGAAGAGGAAAATTATGAACTTTCCATTTCTATCTTTCTATGTTTCATGTTACTTTTACTCGTGAAAATAGTTAAATATAAGCTTAAAGATTTATCTGGAAAGAAAATAAGTAAAATATTTCTACAAAATATGTCTGATTGCGGCTATTAGTGTTTACTTTTTTCCTGGCTAAGATTTGATCCTCCTATGTGATAGTATGTCAGAGTTCAGCTCATTCAAATTTTGATAAGTAAACTAAACAAATGGTTTTTGGCTCAACTATGGTAAATATGATTGCTTGACATTTTCTGCTTATCTACCTACCAAAAACTGGTCTGAACCAGTCCATAAATACACATGGGCTAAAATTATTCGAAGACACCTGTGTTATTAATCTGAAAAATAGTTTATATACAGTAGTAAATGTTGCTTTGCACAACCCTTTGAATTAAAAAATTGCAAACGTGTTTTCTAATTTTCTCCATGAATAATGTATAAAAGATGCAGTATTACAGAAAATATCTTGTATAAAATGCTGTGACTTAAATTGCCATTTATTGACAGCCCCTTTAAGGGAGAATGGTCTTTTTTAAAAAAAAGTAATTAGAACTTAATTTGTGTTATAAATAATGGATATTTAGCACGGAGTAATGGAAACCCTGGTAAATATATTCACAAGGGCACAAACATTTCACAGTGATAACTCTTATCTTTCAAGTCCAGAAGTATATTCCTCCCTTACAAGATAAAACTAAAACTTCCAGCTAATTAAATAGAAATATACTTTATATGTATGCATGCTGATATGTTTTATGTTCTTTAAATTATCATTCCGTTATTTTTATTGGTTCATATTCACAGTTCACAGTCTCAAGACTATTTCTAATGATTGGGCTGCTTTAGTTTGTTAAAATGTACGTCTTTAAAACTTTTCTCAGTTGTTAGCTTGCTGGTGTTTGAACTGCGCACCATCCAAGTTTAGTATGACATCATTATGCAAAGTAGCACAAACAGACCGGCTTGTAAAGTTCTTCAAGGAAGTTTACACAAGCATCTGGACTTCTGCTTGTGTCTATTAAACAGAAGACTTTAATCAATGTGCTAGGAATGGTAAAACTCAAGCATGGATTTCTTTAAAAAAATTGTGCCTTCTGTCACATCAGATAGTGGAAATGTGGTTTGTGAAAATTCTCCGAAACTATTGAAAATGAGGCGCATCAGTTTGTTTTCGTTAGGACAGACTTTAGATGAAGATGGCATTCATTTTCTGCATTCCAGTTACAGTATGTATTGATACACCTTGATTATGGGAAATTTGAGGGCTAGTGTAATTTTTAAAAGATAATTCTATTATCTGAACTTCGGCAAGCAGTTTTCTTGCCTTGAAAATGAATTTGTGTACCATCTGCTGAAGAGCTCATTTATTTAAATGGTGCTCAAATCATACATCCTTCTGTCAAAGGTATCTGGCTGCAGTTTGTAAATTACTCGATGTAATGTGGAAAGTGTAATGTATTGATGCTGAATCTGGTATCCTTTCTGTTTTTGTTTTATTTTTGTTTTATTGATATAATAGCTATGAGAAACTAGAAATATTTTAGGTTTCTTGCTTAATCCCTTTTTCTTAGCCCTAGTCTTATGGAGACTACCTTTCAGTAGTCTTTAAATGTGGCATTAAATTAATCAGTATGAATTTACTTGGATTAGTTCAAGCATTGTTGCTCTGTTTAGATTAGTTTATTTGGCATACGTTAAAAGATTACTGGCACTTTTAAATGCTGGTTACATAATTATAAAACTACATTTGTAAATTTCTAGTTTGGATTCACAGTATCTTGCCTTCAAATAAGGGAAAAAATAAAAAATTAGAGGGCCTGGGTGCCTTTTATTCCCTTGGCCTTTAGGGCCTAAGATATTATTAAAGCCCAGTTTGTGCATTTGTTCGTTGCCAATCAAAGAGTTCATTATTTTTATTTGGAATGTATTTTTAACCTATTTATATGTATTTTATTTTTACTTTTTATGCTTTGTTAACTACCCAGAGTTATTTGATTGAGATGTGCATATATTTTTTAAAAATAAATATTTTATAACTTTCAAAACTACCTTAGTACAAAAAAATGAAAGTCAACTGAGGAAATTCTGAAGTAACTATAAGAAAAAAAATTCCATTTGTATTATTGTCAATTATTTTGGGGAAGAAAGAACAATTGACTAAAGCAGTGAGAGCTATCGTAGAAAGAAGAAATTGGTAAATATAATCCCCGTTTTTTTATTTTAAGGTGCTTGCAGAATTTAACCTGAAACATATTTCTCATAATTTTGGGGAACAAACAAGGTGAATTTGAAGTATTAGTACATGAAGGCAAATGTTATAGTTGCCATTACTAAAACTTGGTGGGATGAAACTTATGACTAGAATGTACTGATGGAAGGATACAAACTATTCAGAAGAAACAGACCTAACAAAAGAGGAGGTGGAGCTGCATTATATGTAAAAGATCACCATTGGCAATGAGANAATGAGATATTGGATGATTGATTGATTGATTTCTGTAGCCCCTTAGTAAATGACTATTGGTGGCTTGCAAGTCAAAACATATATTACTATTTTAAAAAAGTAAAGAAAAATATTCAAAACAATAGTAAAAACAGTAGAAAACATAAAAACATTTAATTCAAAGTACACAGAAGAGCAAGATATCTGGCCGTTAACATTGTAGTCAGGAAATGGAGCCCTTGGCAAATGTGACGCCCAAGACTTGGGAGCCTAGGAAGGTTTGTAGGGGCTATTCTAATCTCCGAAGAAAGTATGCTCCATTGAGCAGGGGCCGCTGCAGAAAAAGCTCACCTTCTAGTTCCCGCCAAACAACATTCTTCAACTGATGGGATCTGCAGCATGCCTGTTCTATTTTACCTTGTTGGATGGGTAGAGACTCTGGATGAAAAGGTGGTTCATGAGATACTCAGTTCTCACGTCATGTAAGGTTTTATTGGTAACCACTAGAACCCTGAATTGTACCCAGAAACACAGTGATAACCAGTGTAACTCACGCAGGATTGGTGTTACATTTGTCATATATCTGATATACATCTGATACTAGCCAGATGGCTGCATTCTGCACCAATTGAAGTTTCCAAATGGTCTTCAAATGTACAGCATATAATAATTTGTCTAATTTGATGGTTACAGGGCTTGAGTTACTGTGAGCAGGGCACAACAGACATACCACCCCGAAGGTGTGCAAAGGCCCTCCTGGCCACAACTGCCACCAGGTCTTCGAACAGGAGCCACAAGTCTAGGAGGACCTCCAGGTTGTGTACCGAGCCTGTTTGGGGCAGTGCCACCCCATCCAGAACAAGAAAAGGAAGATCCTTGTCTCTGGGGAGGGCCAAATACCCACAACCATTTCGTCTTGCTAGGGTTGAGTCACAGTCCGTTTTGCCCCATCCAGATTGCAATTTGATGTCTTCATGTGAGCTTTTCATAACTTGGTGGGGCAAAACATTTGAATGGAATGCAAGGATGAAAGGATTTAATTAAAAGAATTAACCAGATCCCAGGTGGCAGGAATATTGAAATCCAGGCATTTGAGCATGTAGGAAACTATATTTTTAATTTTTTTTCAAGCGCAGTAGATTGTTCAGAGCTATTCTAGAAAGCAGACCAGGGAACATTGAATTGAAATGAAGTAGATTTTATATCAAAATATTTTCAAATATGTAGTGGAACAGGCTACATTGATTCTCTTTTGCTTGAGGCATCCAAGCAAAATCTGGATGGCCATCTGTTAGGGAGGCTTTAGTAGGGGATTCCTATACTGGGCTTGACTAGGTGATTCTCATTTCCATTTTTTATATTTTGTGTCTATGATTACCAAAAGAATAGTTTCTGAACGGTTGCTGGTCTCAGAGGGGAAGCAACCTATTAACTGGTGGAGCCAGTAGCAATCTTCTGTAGGACATGATACTTCAGGGAGAGGAAAGGTAATATTTTCATCTGGGAAAATAACATGGACATAAAGTCTTAACACCCTCCCCACCATTTCAGTGTTGCATTGCTGTAGATTAACCATGACGCAAATGGCTGTGTTTAATATGTATGTATTGTTAGTGTTAATCTGAAAAATCTTTTAGTTTAGTTCTTAGTGCCTACTGCACATTTGTGAAAAGAATAATGATTTGTGCAGAGCTTTTTTAGCTTTTTTTCTGAATATCTTTGAGCCTTGGTGAATTTAGAATCAACACAAATTTGGAAAAAGTTGATTTCTTTTTTCCTTTTTTCACTTTTTGAATCTTATAGTTGATATTCTGATTTTCAGGCTGAAATATATGTATGGTGGCATAGCAAAACTGCAGGTGGCAATCTTAAGCAATAAAGTGAACGAAAGGTTTTTAAGGTTTATGTAGAATGTAATCTTCCTGGTTGGGTTGAGCAATTGAGATAAAAAGCATAAAGTATTCTAATTGCTTGGTTGAAGATTAATCCTGTATTTGAACTGTTTAAATGCTGCCAAACTCTTGAGGCATTACAATTTCTCCAATTCAGTTTGCATTATTGCTAGCCAGAAACTATCAAACTTATGAAACATAGATTTATTGTAGTCTACAATCCTGCTTTTTGGAACAGTAAACAGAAGCTGAATCCTCTTTAAATTATCTGCTTATTTCTATTTTCGTATCCTCATAATGCAATGAAATGTTCTTAAGGCATACAGTCATAAACTGCTGAATTAAACTGAAATGTTGCTAGAAGATGGGGACCTGAGACAGGTAACAAATAAAACTGAACACAGAATCTTTTGTAAGAATGTTTTAAATGTGAGAATACAGTTATTTATTCTATATGTGAATTGAATACTTATAAGCATGAAAATACTACCTTAAAATTTTGAATATTTCATTTATATTTATTGAAATAGTAGGAAAAAAGTAAGCATGATTGAAGATTAGCAACAATGAAAAAAATAACGTTTTTGTCAAATTTATCTTTGGGACCTAATACATTTCAGCTCACTGGAAGTTACCACAGATTTTGTAACTAAGTAAGGGTGTAAGTTTCAAGGTCTTAACTTGAATGGACTAGTTGCTCTTTTGCAGGAAGAAGTTATTCTGCAGAGATCTACCTATATGAATCAAGCTCTATGGTCAACCCCAGGTTTAAATCATCAGCTTCTTTCTTTATTTAGATGTTAACAGGTTTCTTAGCGATAGTCATATTTTAATGATCAATTAAAAATATATGAATACAATAAAATATCCAATATTTTTAATTGAAAAATAAATTCAGGCAACAGTAAAACAATTCATAGACTTTCCAAAATAATTTATTTTTAAAAATTGCAGGGAGCCAATAACATAGAGAACAGTCTGATTTCAGCACAAGGTTGTTCCATAACCCACTGATGGGGAATTCAAGACACTTTCTGTTAAGAAGAGCCAGTTGAGCAGATCAAATATGCTGAAGAGGATAATTCTACAGGTATTTGAGCATCAAGCCACAAAGGGTTTTTTTTTAAGTCAAAACCAGCATTTTAAATTGCACCTGGAAGCTGATAGGGGAGCCAATGCAGATCAATGCCGTAACATGTTCCTTTTCATGGCAACACATGGAATGGCTATTCTTTTCCATTCTTGAGTACATAATAGCCCTGTTTGGACTTAGTATCATGACTTTTGCCTCACCAGCTTCAGTTTTTTACAATATCTAGCTAGCTTTTAATTACTATTTTTTTACATCTAGAAAAATAAAATCTTTTAACACATGAAATTTATAACAATAGTTTCAACTCCTCTAAAATAGAAAAATAGTTGTACCAATTGTTATTGCAATTGTATATTTTGGTTTATAAAAATGAAATATTAGATAGGGATATAATATAAAAGTATTGCAACCTGATAAATGAATATTGTTTACAAATTAATTAATAGATTATATTACCGTTATAGATAAATATAAATGTCTTTATATTTGTCTTCTTGATGCATTTTTCTTTCACATAGATATGTAAAAGAATTATGATTGAGAATTGTCTTCAAAACTGAAATAGCAGTTTGCAAAAAAGCTCAAAGCAGTACATATTTTAAAAGACAATAAATCAAGAAACGCCTTGAGGATTTTTCCATGGCAGTAATCTATTTGGTAGATGTATCATTAATTATAAAGTATATTGCAAATATTTTGAACAGTATATTAAGAGAAGTTTTGTTTTAACAATGGGTTGTTCAAGAAAGTAAGCCTTTAAATGAACCAAAATAATTGTTCATGAAAAAAAAAAGCCTCTAGACAAAGAAAGTAAACTAGCTATTTAGGTATCTGATTCCCTTTTTATAAATAGCTGTAAAATGGCCTTTTCTGGGGATGAAATCATTTTCCCTCCAGCTATTCTCAGGGTGCAAATTTCCTAAAATTGTCTGGAACAGGAAAGGATTTCCAATGACCTGGCCAATCTGGGTGATGGACCTGCACAAAATTGTTGTTGTGAAGAATTTGTTTTGGTGGGATACATTTGAAAGGCAGTGGAGAAATTCTGCCTTCCAGTAGATACTCATTGTCTGTTTTGGTCAGTGGTATATAGTTGAAACTTTCCCACATTGCAGATGAATTCCAATGCAAGCCATACAAATAATTGTTACTGGTGTAAGTTGATTGTCTAGGAAAAAGACCTGGTTACATCCCCAGTCATGACACTGAAATCTGTTATAGTCACTGAGATTTCTTTCCTTTTCCCCCATCCCCTTGCATTCATGCTGCCTTAGCTGTGTTGATAGAAACAAGGGAAATCTTATTTTTTACCTTTTAAACTGATACTTAGCTATATCCTGTGTAGTAGCAGAATAAAGAAAGGAAAATATAGATGCCATTTCCAGTTGGTGGGTCAACTAAAATGCATAATTGCACCTGTTTTGTTATATCAATACAATATAACTTTCTTTTGATGGGGACAAGTAAGAGCAATTGCGTCTGTTGTACAGAAACTCACAATTACAACCAAAAAATCAATATTAAAGTCCAAGTAAATTATGTCTACAGCATTTCAGTGATGCACTAATTTCATCACTTTATCAAAGAAGGCAATAAGTTTTACCTAGCAAGATCTCTGTTTTTTTAACAAATACATGCTGGTTTCTCGTAATCACCTTGTTCATTCTTAGCGCTTGATTATTTTTCTCCAGATATTGATGTCAGGCTCATTGGTCTGTTGTTTTGTGGAAGCCCCACCCCACCCCCCATTTCACCCTTTTTGAAGACTGGAACCACATCAGCTCTTTCCAGCCCTCTGGCAGATCCCCCGGACTCTGAAAGATGCAAAAATGGAATTAAACAGGTCAACTTTTATCCCTGCTGCTTGTCATCTTCCCATCTTTTTCTATTAATGAAAATTTTTTATTTCCTTGACTTTCTTCTTCTTTGTTTACATATTGAAGGAATTTTGTTGTTGGTATTTTTGGCATTTGTTGCAAATCTTAGTTCATTCTGAGCCTTAGCCTTCCTGACTCAGTCCTTACAGATTTGGGTTATTTGCTGGTATTTTGTTCTCGTTATATGTCCCTCTTTCCATTTTTTAAATACTTTTATACATTTTATCCTTTTTAACCCTTAATTTGTAGAGAGCTCTTTGTGCAACCATGCTGGATTCAACTGGATTCTTTTGTTTTTGTTCCTCTGTGGTATTGTGTGGGGTTTTTTTGAGCCTTTATTATCTCATTTTTCAGAGCTTCCCAAGAGCTGTGGTGGCACAATGGTTAGAATGCAGTTCTGCAGGCTACTTCTGCTGACTGTCAGCTGCCTGCAGTTTGGCAGCTCAAGTCTCAGTGGCTCAAGATTGACTCAGCCTTCCATCCTTCCGAGGTTGGTAAAACAAGGACCTAGATGGTTGAGACCAATAGGCTGACTCTGTAAACCATTTAGAGAGGGCTGTAAAGCATTATGAAGCAATATATAAGTCTGTGCTATGGCTATCATGAACTGTTTTTCTCTCTTGGACTTCTATCCAGGGAATCCTTTGTATTCTTCCTCTTAGTTTGTTGAAGTCAGCTCTCTTAGAGTCTAAAACACTAGCTTGACTTGTGCCTGTATATTTTGTTGAATTCTCCCCCAAAGTTTATTTATTTATTTATTTATTTGGTTTGTCAATTGCTTACAAGATAATAGGTATAAGTAAAGACATAGTTATGAATACATGGATACATAGAAGAAAAATAAAATAAAAATAAAAGAAACAATAGGAAGTTGTAGTTCCTACAACTTCCACCCTTTCAATCTTTTGATCCCTGTTGGTGTCAATCAAGATCCTCTAGTTTCCTCCTCTACATTTTACATGACAAATCCATGAGCAACACACATCCTCCCAAACAGCATCTGAAACATTGAGAGAACGTTGCTGCGTAGGGCAGAGATGGGGAGATAGGTGGGTGGGGTTAATTGAAGAAGAGGCAGAACTTCCTACTTATTGACTGGTTGCATAGAATTGTGGACATGATGAATGGAAGAATAGTGATTCTAAAGTTGGACTCGCATAATGTTTTATATGCAATTTGCAAAGAGTAGCAATAAGAGTAATTACAGTAAGTTGCCACTTGAAGTTCTCAACAGCAAGGTGACTAAAAGCTTTGGCTTCAGCTGCATTTCTTTTTTTTCTTTTTGGTCTTTTCTGGGGACCTATGTGTGTGTCATCAAGAAATATGAATATCCTGAAAGATCTCCTCTTGTGACAAGCATGAGAATTTTATTTTTCTTACTGAAGGTCATCTGCATTCAGCAGCATTTCTACTATAGCTGTACGTCACTCGGATGCTGAATGGTAATGAAATACTGATGCTATGGGCCAAAACTCTGTTGGTCTGTGAGCAAAAATGGAATGACCGGTAGACAAGATACACCAACAGAATTACTGCTGCAGCAGCTCTGAAACATGATGTTGAGCCTACAAGATTCTGTGCTTTTTGAAATTAATATTAAATCCCTACTAAAGTTATGGAACAGCAGTTGTAAGTATATTATCTTGGATGAGGCATCCACATCATGAGAGTTCCCTGCATGCTGATTTTTGAATGTTAAGTTGTTGAAAGATTGACTCTTGTGAGAGGCAAATGGGAGATATAGTTAAATAATAACAATTGCAGAATATTCTTTTTTAAAAAAAAACAACCCTTCAATTTCTGTATATATTTCTGTGTTTAAAAAAACGTGGCAGTTTCTTTTAAAGGGAAGTGACAGTTTAAATCCCAGGCTCTGCAGGGTCTAATGCTATTCCATAGTTCAGTTCAGGACAAAATATGCTTTGTAGCAAAACCAGCTGCTTAATGTATTCCATAGCAAATGTACTGTTTTTAAATGTTAAAATGTGTGTACAATTATAATTGTTGATGTTAATGTTTTCCAAAGAACAGTTATATCCCAATTCCTGTGATGCATTTGTCTAAATCAGGCAATGGAAGGGGGAGAAATCTTGACCTTAATAACCCTGTTGGCTTTGAGGAGCATAGATACCCTAGAAAAAATAAGAAAAAACTCCAGAAAAGAAAGTAGAATACACCATCTTTTCTAGTCAGCATCTAAATAGATTTACACTCACTAAACCAAAATAGTCAAGAGAAAAAAAGCAGCACAGTCAGAACTCGGTTTTGATTTTCTGATTTGCCTCTAAATTGCTCATGACTCCCTTGAGGGGTTTCAACCCATCATTAGAGAGCCCTGTTCTAATTTATGTTAAATGCTCTTCATATCACAAATTCAGTTCATTCAATATTTGAATCTAATGTTTAATACTGATGGCATAACTTGTAGATTGCTAGCTGGTAGGAAAACTATAATGGTCTTTGCTTAAAAGTAATTTTAATACGAACTTTTCTATGTAAACCCACAGTTCTTCACTATGAGTTGAGAGGGAACAAAGGCCAAGGATGTGGGTTTTTCTGTACAGTGCCTAGATTTTTGATATAATCCAAAGTAAGAGTTACAACCATGCACTATCCTTTTTTTTTTGCATAGAGTTGTGATTAACAGGGGCACTAGCAATTTAATATTTAGTATTTAGGATAAAAATATTTGCCAATCCTTAATATAAATTGGTCTCAAGGAGGGTTGAATAGATAATAGTGTCTACTCTATTGGGTCTACAGTGAAAAAGAATAATGGTTGTTTTCTCAAAAAGGAAAGTGTTTGGATAGTTTTCCTGCCAGAGCTAGATTAATGAACACCTTGCATTAATGTATTCTAAACCTCTAATTTTAAATTTAAAAAAAACAGTTGATCATTGATTATGCATTGAACTTAAAAATTTATACATTAAATTTAGGTATTTTCCCCCCTGTATTCTGTCTACCATATACAAAATATTAGTTTTGTCTTGCTATTGGAGAACTATAACTATAAGCAGTCATACTATTTATTGAAGCTTTTTTTTTCTAAGAAATATCACTGACCAGTGTGACATGAAATGAGACATTATTTAATGTTAACTTTAATTTTAACTTTACCTTTATGACTTTATTATCTTAGTCTTTCAAAAATACATCAGTAATTTTTGTTATGTTGAAAATGTAAATTTTTATAAATTCTATGATTATATATGCTGAAATGGCTGAAGATAGAAACTCAGTAGCATTGTTCCACCACATATTTTTTTTTAAAAGTTTGCTTAGCTGGCAGAACATTGTAGCAAGGTTAGGCTAGGGTTTGATTGTAGTTGCACTTTTTTCTTTCATTTATAACAATGGAGTGGGATTCATAAGGCCTAGATTCAGGATGCTGTGTCTCTGCCAACAATTCTTTTTGCACCCAGTCGGGAACATTCTGTTAAACTAGCTGAATGTTGAGGCTCTTTAGCAGTTAAGCTAGCCCTTTATTTCATTCATAAAATTGAAAGAGGTTGGCATCTTACTAATTTTTATTGTAACATTATCAGAAATGAAATCCTGGTCAGAATTTTTGTACCAGCCTTTGCTTTGATGTTGATATGAACCACGTATCGTATCAGCATTAAATTGGTGCATCCTGGGCTTGATTCATTGCTGACTCCTGGGAGTAATGTGATACTGCACTTGTGCAAAACAGGATGCGCCCAGGCTGAAAAGCCAATATTTGTAAAGCACAAGAAAACCTGATATTGGCAATGGATAATCAGAATAATAATTATCAGATAATCCGTGGAAATGGAGAGAGAAAGCAAATGGATGGTCCAAACAACATTAAGTAAGGAGATAGAAAAACACTAAGACAGAGAAAGCGTGCTTTTTGTCGGAACAGTAGGCCAATCTAGGAAAATTTGTGCAGTCCTCATAACAGCATCCATTTGGCAGCTCCCTAGGTTTCCCAACCAAATTTGACTTTCATAAGTAAATATTCCTATAGAATATAGGAATGTTTTTTTGGTGAATAGGCTGAAGATACAAGACTGGTCATAATTTTAACTGTGTGAAGCAAATAATACCAAATTCAAGTTCAAAATGTTCAGTGTTTGGTTTTGCTGAACTACAGCTTTTCCTTGGGCTGGTTCAGCAGAACTCCCAAAGCACAATTGTCTTCATTTCAGATTCAAGTCAAAATATACTTCCAGTTTCACTCAAGGTTAAGGTGAAAATTAGGCATAGTACAAACTAGTTCTTTCTCTTGCATGTATTTTTGTTTTACTCAGAATTGTCTTTCTGTGTCACCCTTGGTGAGGCTTCTTCACTAAGTGCCCTTGCTAATTGCCATACATTTTAGGCAGTTAAAGAATGATTAAGATTGGTCTTTCCATGTATAGAATGCACCCATACCCCCTTATCGTCAGTTATCTGAATCTTGCATCTTCCAAAATATCAAGTATTTTCTAAAACTTCTAAAAATATTTGACTGCACATTTTTATGATGCCATTTGAACAGATATAGTATATTCTACTACACTATAATTGGTCGCATTTTATCTTGAAATTTAGTTTGTTATTAGCTACTTTTGAAAATTAAAGAGAGGTATTTTCTAACCTGATACTTTATGAATCCCTAAAACTGTATAGAAATGTTGATGCCTGAATATCCTGTTATGAGCAGCAAAACTTTAGTTCCTTTGCATGCATTACATTTTCTCTCCATTGCAATCAACATAATGAGTCATTAACAGGCTTCATTTAATAAGCTGGTACCAAATTTATGCTTGCTATTCATGCAGATACAGTTTATTTTCTGTTTGTTTTAAAGTATTGCTATAACAAGTCCCTCAATGCTAATGTTGCCATACCAAATGACCACTGTCTTGGCGCCTGTTCCCAACTATGAGGTAATCTTTTATTGTTT
>BHFT01081413.1:0-15986 GCA_004320025.1 Laticauda laticaudata
CTTTATCAAAATACCGGTGGTATTATTAGGGGCTTGTGGACGGGTCGAATATGGTTCCAGCAATTTTTTTGAGCATGGATCAATCTTCTTAGGCCATTTAATTTTCTACGGAGAGGCCATGATTCAACCCAACGACGACAAGATGGTGTCAAACGATAGCTGTGCGTATGAGGCATAAGAAAATTTCAGGAAAGATAAAATCGGTAGGCTATGCAATTCGATTAGAGTCCGTTCCCCACAGGTAAGGGACAGCGGAAGCACATTAGGTTTTATGTGCGACGATAGTTAGAAACCCAGCATAGAAGCAGACAACCAGTTAGAGCTGACCTGAGCGCGCTTAGCTCCTCCCACACGTGAACCTCCGGCGAGGATCGAGCGGCCACTTCAGGGGCCATTCAGAGGCAGAAATAACAAAGCTGCAGCACCCACGTCAACGAGGCCTGAAAAAATCGTTGAGATAATAAACCTGATAAGGCTCGAGGTTCTGTACATCGTTTTGCAAGCCATAAAGGAAAGGAATTCAGAGGAATGCAAAAGCAGATAAAGGTAGCTACAATTCAGTGCCTTTTTTTAGAAAAAAGGGGCATCTCCATTATACTGCCATGGACAAACAACTTTATTTAGAGTAGACACTTGTGAAGGAATAAAGGAGCGGGCTTTACTCTTTCTATATTCAGAGCGGAGGTGGGGATCGCAAAGCAGGACAGTCAGATGCAATAGGTTTGTGTAGTTATATGAGGGGAAAGATAATGACTGCCCTACGTCTCATAAACTACATCTTCTGATAATTTCAGCAGGGAATCATTCCGATTTGCAACCTATTGCGCTGGGGCTAGTTGCAAAAACCCCGCAATAGTTTTCAAAAGCCTGTCCCTGCTGAGGATTGGATCGCATTGGGCTCGCCCATTGATAGCCCCTTACGTCCACCCTTGGACATATGGTTTTAGGCTTGGGTGTTTGGGCAAAAGTTTTTCTTTTTGAGCATTCCCCCTCTCCCCGAGCCTGCATTTGACTTTTAAAATGAACCCGGTTATTCCACAATATAACATTCCTTGACGAGCACAGTCATAGGAACGGAGAGAGATACGCTGCAGAATAGCAAGGCAGGGGAAGCGTTAGAACGGCACGAGATGCTTCCCGTGCCAACATCTTGACAGGGCTCTATATAATTCTGCCAGAGTTTTGTTGTGGTATGATATGCAGCGGGTTTAATTACCGCCTGACAGTCTGTCGTAGCGTAGAGACTGCTAATATTTATTAAGTAATTTCAGCCTGTGCAAGGGGATTGTCAATTTTGTCTGTTAGATCGCATCAGGACAAGTTCTGTCTAAAACGGTAGAGTAGGGCTCAGGATAGTTCCCTGAAGAATCTTCGGGCAAAGCATCAACAGTAGGTTGCGGAAGGAATCGGTATCGCGGCGGGAAAAGCGCATTCCAAAGCTAGCGATTTTTCATTAAATTGGTATCCTGAATTGCAATTGTAATTTCTTGCTGAGGATAATTATAGTTATGTTTGGCGATAGATGATCCATTTACATTGGTGGTTAAACCACGAGCGCCGCGGGCTTGGATGGCTATTCTATAATCATTATGCCAGTGACCCAATTTGTGAATAGAAGTGAGTTAACATATTAGCCATAGCTTGCCATTCAGAAAATAAGTAACGGTAATTAGTTGCCTATTATTTCCATAAGTGTACGGATCACTATATGGTGACTGAAAGGACCTATTTAAACAGTCGGCAGTTTCAGTTCTTCAATAGTGTCCCATTCCATGAACTAATGATCGGAAAGGAGAGGTAGCCCCCCCGGGATGTGTAAATATACCATAGGAAAAACAGGAAGAGTCTTCTAGCGAAACCTTCCCAGTTTGTACTGCCATGTGAAACGGGAATTCATAATAGAGTTCTGTCAATGGGTTTTGTCAGGGTTTTTTAAGGCTCGTCAAACAGGGAAGTTAGTGACGTGTTGTTAATCAATTGATAGGGGTGGAACAACTTAAAGATGTTACGAAGGATATAGAGCGAAGAGGTTTAGAAGATGGCTATTAAACGGGAAAACAGAATTGAACCAGTGTCAACTTTTTTGAAGACGATGTATCTTCCAGGGAGTTTTTCCCGTTCTGCTGGATTAGTGGAATTTGGAAAACAATCGTCGTTTATGGCAGTCATTAGGGCTTTGCCCACGTACCACAAAATATCTTGGAGGAGCTCTGGGGGAATTATTGGAACCATTGCCACAATTACATGTCCATGTAGAAAGACTTGAGGAGTGCCTTCTTCAGGATAAGCCGGGCCAATTCTTTTGAAGGTTATAGGAGAAAATGAGAAATTTGTCTCTTCGATAGAGATATAATTAGTATGTGCCGTTAACCTTTTGCAGTTGTTAGCTTTCCCAGACTATATTGTAGGAAAGTTCCTCCACATGTTTGGCAGAGCAACTTCTGATTCTTGAGAAGCCCCATACTTACGAAGCGCTTTTGCCTTCCCGGTCGTAGCTTATAGGAGGATCAGGGCGACGTAATCCCTGGACCAAGAATCACTCGGGATTCACCAGTTAGTGAAGCTTGTTTAGACACCGCAGTGAAAGGATCACCGGCGGAAACTGGGGCAGAGTTTTGACCACCCGCCTTAGCGTGACCGGGACCTCGCATCGATTAAGAAAAACCACTAGGACCACAATGAATCTCTTCTTGATGAGTAGCGCCCAGAGGACTGTTCCATCGTTCTTCTTTTATTGAGTAGGTCTTCTAACTTATGAGATAAGGGAGTTTATTGAGCTTATTGTTTTTCCAGCTTTATTGCCTAAATATGGGAGTTTTTTGTTGCTTCAGCCGTTTTTTCCAGGATATGATCATTTCTGTCTATGTGGTACTATGCTCAGGAGTAACTTTTCAGATACTGCACAAAAAATTACAATGTATTTATATAAAAATACAAGTCCCTGTCAGTGTTTCTGACTTCATGTGGACAGCTGCTATACAATTTCCTGACAGACTATTTGGGTCCACAACTGATTCTGGTACCACTACTGTTTTAGCCTTCTGTAGACTTCTTGGCCCTAACAATACTTTCTGATACTTTCTGTTAATAGCAATAGCACTTTTATATACTGCTCCATAGTGTTTGACAGCACTCTCTGAGCCATTTCCAGTGCCAGCCTATTTCCCCCAACAATCTGAGCCCTCATTTTACCGACCTAGGAAGGATGGAAGGCTGACTCAATCTTGAGCCCATCAGGATCAAACTACAGGCTGTGGACAGAGTTAGCCTGCAGTACTGCATTCTAGCCACTGCACTGCCAGGGCTGTTTAATTTAATCCCAATAGTCTTGATTAACAAATGAAGTGTTTTAAAGAAAAGTTAAGGTGTGTGTATTGCACTCTTCTTTGGTTTATCTGCTAATCTCAGTCAATAGTCCTGACTCCCTGACCTCTTGCAACTGTACTCCAGGAACACCACTGTCTCCTTTCTCTTTATTTTTTAAAATATAATATTTCTGAAGTATTATTCTTTACATGACTAATACATTCAATCACATTTCAGAAAGCCCCAAGGGAGCCATCTTATACTGGTGAGAATGCTGCTAAGGGCTATTTAGCCTGCTAAATTGTCACTGTCTAATCCTAGAAAGGTAAGCTTGTGACTGGATGCCTCCCCAGAATAGTATAAAGATGTGGTTGACTGGCAGTTTTGTATTCTACGGGTGATTGGTAGGGCACTGAGAAGGTTGTCTACCATTTCTAGTTCTCCATCCACCTATGTAGAATTTAATCTTTCGATATCCCATTAATTTCAGTGAGGTATGTGCTGAAGTATCAGAAAACTATGTGGGTTTTTTTCCCCAAACCCCAAAAAACTTTAACCTTAGACTGTCCACTATTGACCTCACCCCTTTCCTAAGAGGTCTGTAGAGGGTGTGCATAAGCACACCAACGTGCCTACCGTCCCTGTCCTATTGTTTCTTTCATATATATATTTTAATTTTTCTTATATGTATCCATGTATTCATAACTATGTTTTTACTTATACCTATTCTCTTGTCAGCAACTGACAAATAAAAAGGAAAATAAATAAATAAATAAAATAAAACAAGCCTCATGCTTGTTATCAAGTCTCCAGATTTGATATTTGTAGGAATTAAATATCTGCTTTGAAAGTCTGAAATGTTTACAATCCTTAATTAAGGGAGCAAAGTTTAAATAACTGTAGCTTTTGATATTTGGGGCAAGTTTATCAGTATCTATGAATGAAGGAGAATGGACACATTTCAGTTTTGGAAGCATGACGTCATTTCTGTAATTTCAGTTCCATGAGGTGNTCCATGAGGTGACGAATGCATTCCCAAACTATTCCACGAGAGGTCACACATTTCACATCAGTTATACCAGAAAGCACATTCCTGCTCAACTTATCTTAGCCCTATACTATTGAGTTGTTCCAACACTTAGGACAGGGGGGGAAATGAAGATAGGTATTGGATCCAGAATCCAAGAGCAATTAAGAATGGAACAAAACTGGAGGAAGTTGGCACCCACCCCTCTCCTAGAAAATTGAAATATCCTAGGAAATATTAAAAAGGCAGAATATTTCCTCTAAAAAGAGTAAAAACTCAGAAGCAGAAACTTACCTCAGAAGCAGAAACTCACCCCCACCTTTGTTCATGGCTGGGCCATTAAGGCCAGAATACTTTACATAACAAAGATCTCCAGGTAAAACTATAGCAATTGCCCAAAGCCCTTTCAGTGCATCATCATCCAGCAAGGCTCAACCAAGCCTGGAACTCAGGACAGCCTACAAGAGTTGCCCCTACATGGCCACATGGGAGTCAGATAACCAATCAGAATACAAGCTCCAATCCAAATCCCAACAAAGGTTATAAAACCCAGGCACTCTCAACATCTCAGCCCTTCTTGACCCTTCTCTTCTCACCTTGAAGCATGTGATCATCCTTTTCACTTTGGAGCTTCAAGCCAGGTAGTCCTGTCTATCATTAAACCATCTTTCCAAATAGCCTCCATGTTTCCAGTGTCTTTTTCCCCACTTGAAACAGAACCCAGAAGGATATTTCTTCCAACATAGCTTAATACATTTTGTCCTCCTTGGTAATAGTTCTTCATGGTTTATATGTTCACATCTACTCCAAATTATACTTTAAGGGAAAATTGGTTTTACAGATATATAACACTGTCAATAATTACCCAGATAAACCAATTGCATGACAATGAACTTAAGAAATTCTATAACAAAATGACTATTTTAATACACTGCTCAAAAAAATAAAGGGAACACAAAAATAAGACATCCTAGATCTGAATGAATGTTATATTCTTGTTAAATACTTTGTTCAATACATAGTTGAATGTGCTGACAACAAAATCACACAAAAATTATCAATGGAAATCAAATTTAAATAACAAATGTAGGCAACCCATGGAGGTCTGGATTTGGAGTTACACTCAATAATTAAAGTGGAAAAAAATCCACTACGGGCTGATCCAACTTTGATGTAATGTCTTTAAACAAGTCAAAATGAGGCTCAGGAGTGTTGTGTGCCTCCACGTGCCTGTATTGACCTCCCTACACACGCCTGGACCTGCTCCTGATGAGGGGCAGATGGTCTCCTGAGGGACCTCCTCCCCCACCTGAACTGAAGCATCCCCCACACTCTGGACAGTCTGTGGTGGATGCAACGTGGCATTGGTGGATGGAGCGAGACATGATGTCCCAAGATGTGCTCAATTGGATTCAGGTCTAGAACGGGCGGGCCAGTCCATTAGCATCAATTGCCTTCAGTCTTGCAGGAACTGCTGACACACACTCCAGCCACATGAGGTCTAGCATTGTCTTGCATTAGGAGGAAACTAGGGCCAACCGCACCAGCATATGGTCTCACAAGGGGTCTGAGGATCTCATTCTCGGTACCGAATGGGAGTCAGGCTTACCGTCTGGCGATACATAGAGGGATGTGAGGGCCCCTCAAGAAATGCCAACCCCACACCCTTATCTGACCACTGCCAAACTGGTCATGCTGGAGGCATGTTGCAGGCAGCAGAATGTTCTCCGCGGCGTCTCCAGACCCTGTCACGTCTGTCATATGTGTTCAGTGTGAACTGCTTTATCTGTGAAGAGCACAGGGCGCAGTTGGCGAATTTTCTAATCTTGGTGTTCTTCTGGCAAATGCCAAACACCTGCCACAGTGTTGGGCTGTAATGCACAACCCCCCACCTGTGGATGTTGGGCCTCATACCACCCTCATGGACTCTGTTTTCTGGACTGTTGAGGCAGCCACATGCACAATTGTGGCCCTCTGGGGTTCATTTTGCAGGACTCTGGCAGTGCTCTTCCTGTCCTCCTTGCACAAAGGCGGAGGTAGCGGTCCTGATGCTGGGTTGTTGCCCTCCTACGGCCTCCTCCACGTCTCCTGATGTTCTGACTCTGTCTCCTGGTAGCCTTCTTTGCTCTGGACACTATACTGACAGACACAGCAAACGCTTTTGCCAACAGCTTGCATTGATGTGCATCGCTGGGATGAGCTGCACTACCTGATCCACTTTTGTGGGTTGTAGACTCCGTCTCATGCTACCCACTAGAGTGAAAGCACCACCAGCATTCAAAAGTGACCAAACCATCATCAGAAAGCATAGGAACTGAGAAGTGGTCTGTGGTCACCACCTGCAGAATCACTCCTTTATTGGGGATGTCTTGCTAACTGCCTCTGCTTTCCACCTCTTGTCTATTCCATTTGCACAACAGCAGTGAAATTGTCAATCAGTGTTGTTACCTAAGTGGACAGTTTGATTTCAAAGAAGTGTGTTTGACTTGGAGCTCCATTGTGTTGTTTAATTGTGCCCTTTATTTTTTTGAGCAGTGTATATGTAAAAAGACTCAACAGCACAAGAAAGAAATGCATGAAAATATTCAGAAAATCCTAAAAATAAAATTTGAACAGACATCTCAATTTTTGGGAGAGCCATGGTGGCATAATGGTTAGAATGGAGTATTGCAGGCTAATTCTGCAGTTCGATTATTACCGGTTCAGGGTTGATTCAGCCTTCCATCCTTCTGATGTCAGCAAAATAAGGATCCAGGTTGTTGGGCCAATCGGCTGCCTCTAAACACCATTTAGAAAGGGCTGTAAAGCACTATGAAGTGGTATATAAGTCTAAGTGCGATTGATATTTTTTACTCGCTGTTATTCCAAATAAAAAAATAGATTAAAAACAATCACATTTTACTAAGACATATACTGACAGCTGCAAACACAAATTTTGGGCCCACGCTGGGAAAGTGTAAAGTTGCTGACAATACCAGATTGCACAATTTTAAACCAAAATGGGAGAACATGAAGCAACACTCATATTAACAGTATATATTAAGCAGGATTGAATTATTTCTATATAAATCATTTTATAGATATTTTGATATTTGGAATTTAGATATTTGGAATATGGTTTTAGGAAAGATGTGGACAAAGATAGACAGTAGTGAAAACTTTCAGTGTAAAATATTAATATTTTTAATATCTATGTTGTGATCAGCAAATGTGTGACTGGAAAGTTTTTCCACGTGTCTATTTATGCTCAGAATTTGTTTCTTTTTTTATTCTTCTGCCACAATCTAATACAGACTTCTCTTCCATTTCATTATTTTAAGAATAAAATACATTTTTAAGAAAATTATTATGCCACCTTTGGTCTCATATTATTCATCACTTGGGTGTATCTTTCATGTCTTCTTGGTGTTGCTATTCACAGCTGATATCACAGATGGCTCTTTTTTTGTTGTTGCTGTTAAATCCTGTCATGGTCTACCATATGCCTAACATTTGGTTTATATTCTTATTTGGCCACTCTTACAGATCTTCAGCCTCATAATGTATTATATCACATAATACAAACATTTTGCTGTTGAAGGTTCAAAAAGGACAAGGTCTCAGGCCTACTGAACAAATACCCTCCTTTCATTCTCTGTAGGTTATCTGAAATGTCTTTTTCTCTAGGATTTCCAAAATGGCTTTTGGGTCCAATAGAATTCCAATGAATTGAGGCAGAGCCAAGTTGGACTGAGATGGAGTTAGTACATCCATCCTTGTGATCCTTGAACAAAGGTGTCTTCCTCAGCTCTCTGTAGTGGTTAGAATTCTGTGGTGTTTTTATTTCTTCTTTCAGGGTGTTGGTTGTGTACAGCTTGGTCCCTGTAGGCCTTTATGGGGTGGCTACACTAGCTCATCCCTCTATCCAACATTTACCTGAATTCATCTACTTGGGATTTGTGGTTCAGTTATCTCTTTTGACATCCAAGTGAGGCTGTCAAAGACATGTTCCAAGACCTGGAAGTTGTCTGGATCTTGATGAGGAGGTAAGGTAAAGGTAAATATTCCCCTCGCATATACGTGCTAGTCATTTCTGGCTCTCGGGGACGGTGTCCATCTCTGTTACAAAGCTGAAGAGCCAGCACTGTCCAAAGAGATCTCCGTGGTCATGTGGCCACCATGACTAAATGCTGAAGGCACACAGAACACTGTTACCTTCCCAGCAAAGTGGTCCCTATTTTTCTACTTGCATTTTTTACATGCTTTCAAACTGCTAAGTTGGCAGAAGCTGGGACAAGTAACGGGAGCTCACTCCATTACATGGCGCTAGGGATTCAAAATGCAAAACTGCCGACCTTTCTGATCGACAAGCTCAGTGTCTTAGCCACTGAGGTGCCATTTCCCCTTGATGGGGAGGAACTGTCCCCAAATCAGTCCTATGATGATTGAATGGCTGGGGGTTTTAGGGCCACCTACTTATAGAAACATGTATTCCCTTTGCCTTTCAATAGGGTTGGTCCCAAATGTGCATTTTTTTCCAAAAGGCAACTGGATTGTGAGCAGAGTAGAACAGACCAGAATAACAGGTTTGGAAGGGACCTTGGGTGTCTTCTAGTCTAACTCCCTGGTCAGGCAGGAAAGCCTGTACCATTTCAGACAAATGGTTGTCCAATCTCTTCTTTAAAAAATCCAGACTTGGAGCAATCAAAACTTCTGGAAGCCAGTTCTTCCACGGATTAACTGCCAGGAAATGTCATCTTAGTTCTAGGTTGCTTCTCTCCTTGATCAGTTTCCATCCATTGCTTCTTGTCTTTGTTTTGGATGATTGAAAATCTCCATAGACATTTTGGTAGGGTTGCATTTCCCCCTTCAAAGGTGGCCCACAATTTGAGAGTCTTTATGGATTCATACTTGGAGGAGGTGATAGCTGTGCTCATGAAGGCCTTTGCACAACTTCACCTATCAGGAAGATACTTTGGGTCATGCCTAGTTATCTGGCTCAACTACTGCAATGCACTCTAAATGAGGCTTGACCTTGAAAGCCACTTAGAAGATTCAGGTGATGCAATCTTCCAAGTGGAAGATCCAGAATGCAGCAGACAATTATGGACATATCTCAGTATCCAATACTTAGCACTCTGACACTCTACACTTAAGAGAGTCAATTCTCAAGAGAGCAGTCAGGTTATTAAAACAAAAATATATAGCAACCTGGATATGAAGTTAAATGTCACTAATATTCCTTGAAGTCACCATGCAGGTGAGCACACAGATCCTGAACAACTGATGACAGGATAATTTGGGAAAGGCAAGCATTGACTTTCTTGATAATCTGTATGGGTCACTACCTTATCAGACACAGGTGCAACATATAATGCCATGATGAGCAGCATATGTTTAATATATACTGAGAGTAGTAAAGCTACCGATCTAACAGTACAAAGGAAAAGGTGAAGACAAACATTTTACAGATTTCCTGAGCAGAGAAGCTGGACTAGACCAGCTGTTCATTGTGTGTGTATTTAATATCCACTGAGTCTGAATCATGGAATATTAAAATATGACCCAGGAGTACAAACAATTGTGTTTTTCTTCTGAAATGAAAAGGGGGAAAAATATCAAATGGTACAAAGAGAAGAAAATTAATGCTTTCATGGCCAACACAGCCCTAGTCTGAAATATCTTATCTGAATACCAGCTTTGTCTTACTTTGTCTGTTCCACTGAGCAATAGTTTCTACATCCCTCCACTGGGTTGGGGAAAACCAAACTACCATTCTTGCCCATAGAAAAAGAGCCTAAATTTGCATAAAATCTGCATATGTTCACAGATGCAAAAAATAGGCAGAAATGCTAAGAATAAATAATTACTGTAATTAACCTTATTATAGTGGGAAGATTATGACTAGACACCATCTGCTCTCTGCTGATGCTTAAATCCTAAATGCTGATGAGCAGCTTCAGGGCTATGGGAGTCCCATCTTGGGTTTAGATGAGTAGCCCTTCCAACAGAGAACTATCTTCTGATATCTGTCAATGAAGATCTGTGGTTTATGGCCAGGGGTGGCATTCTACCAGTTCACACCTATTCACCAGAACCGGTTGTTAACACACTAAGCAGTTTGGAGAACCGGTTGTTAGAAGAAATTACTGGCCTAATCCTGTAAGGAAGGCAGGAAGGAAACATTCTGGTGTTGCTTATAGAAACTGCCTCTCCATTAACCTTTATTACATTCTTGGCAGGACTAGGTTTCCTGTCTCAGGAACTTCTCTGGAGTTTTTTCTCCTCCTTTGCTTGTACTTTGCTTGTGTGGAATGACCATTCAAAGTTACAATGGCATTGAAAAAAGTGACTTATGACCATTTTTCACACTTACAACTGTTGCAGCATCCCCACAGTCATGAGAGGCCAGGCGAGGAGATGCATGCCTCAATGTGAGTGATATTGAGTTGGCCACACCCAGCCAATAATGGTTGACCACCAAGCCACATCTACCCGGTCACATGACTACCAAGCCACGCCCACCAACTAAGCCACGCCTACAGAACCGGTTGTTAAAAAAATTGAATCCCACCCATTTATGGCAGTTATTTCAAACTCTCCCCACCACCAAGTTGGAGCTTTTTCCTTGTGGGGGAGGTTTAATCTCACAGCCCACAGAGGCTAAATATATTTAAAAGCAAGTGAAAGTCAGTTGTGAAGGTTTTGGACCCTGATTAAGGACACCCACGTTTAAGTCCAACTTCAGCTAGTTTTGGGCTACTTCTGTTCTCTTAAATCAATATACAACAGAGGGTTGTATTCAGGGGGTGAAATGGAGATCCCCATATAAATCATCTTGAGCTTTTTGGGTATAAATCTAAATAACAATGATTATTGAGTAATTAACAGTGAGCAATAGATGGTATTTTTTATAAGTATATAATAAATCTGTTCGACTAAAAGTACCTATAGAGGTGGTGCAGTGGTTAGAATGCAGTACTGCAAGCTAGTTAGCTCCCTGCCAGGAGTTCAATTCTGACTCAGCCTTCCATCCTTCCAAAGTTGGTAAAATGAGGAGCTAGTTGTTGGGGGCAATATGCTGATTCTGCAAACCACTTAGAGAGGGCTGAAAAGCACTATGGAGCAGTATATAAGTCCAAGTGCTATCGCTATATGGTATCACTTTAAAAAATGGGGCACACCAAGCTGCAGGTTTTAGAAAGATCGCAGCTTCTCACTCAAAAAATTGAACATCATTGATGATGGTTGGGTGGTGTCAGACATTTTGGGTCTTTGGCTCCATACAAAGGATCCATAGCTCCTAAACTGATAGTGCCAATATTATGCAAAATCAAGAAAAGAAAATAAAAAAGGAAAGAATTAGATAATAACTGAGGGTGCCTAGCTCAGAAATTCATACAAATTCAGAAGTTGGCACTTGGTGACTTCTAAATTGTCTCCTCTTGGCTTAGCCAATCTTATAAAATATTCAGAGGATAAAATGTAATGATCCTATACAACCCACTGACTTATTCCATGTAAGAAACCAGTGTCTGACACGAACTGATCATAGCTTAGGAACACTGTGGTTTGTAAATTTGCAGAGGTGGGCAAATTTACATTTATAATATTTTGTTAAAAGTAAAATAGATAAATATTCATCATATTAATAGGAGTTTTCCAAGATCAGGGCTTAGGAATTCAGAGCATCTACACGTCCAAATACCATCTTTGTGCTTCCTTTCTCATCTCACCAAATATGGGAAAGTCTATGTGAATAGGTGAAATTGAAGTCATATATAACTGTAAGATAGATACAGTGAATAAAGTTAACTTTTTACCAGATATTAATTTAATAAGTTACTAGTTAATTTGCCAGTTGGCTAGAACCAATATGTACAGATAACTGAAAGTTAGGAGTTTGTCTCAGTTTTGGACAAGCCCCAAATTTCAGGGTAGGAAAAATGAATATAATTTGCTCTGTTCTGAAACTGAAAAACCGCAATTTTTTAGTTTCAATTACATCTTGGGATTGAAGGTGTCATTCTGTCTCATTATCCCATCTTAGAGACTAGCAACCGTATGACATTATTTAATTGTTAATTGACCATTTTTCACACTTAACAACTGTTGTAGTATGCCCCGTGGTCATGTGATCAAAATTCAGATTGCTTGGCAACAATGATGGCAGTGAGCTTCTGAGTTTCTAATTCTCTTTTTTGGGGAAATATTCTGCCTTTTTAATATTTCCTAAGATATTTCATTTTTCTAGGAGAGGGGTGGGTGCTAACTTCCTATAGTTGTTAAGCTAAAAATGGCAGTTGTTAAGTTAGTAACACATTTGTTAAGTGAATCTGGCTTCCCCATTAACTTTTCTTGTCAGAAGGTCACAAAAGGTGACCAAAGACCCCATCTATGAATAGAACCGCCATAAATATGGGTCAGTGGTCAAGCATCTGAATTTTGATCACCTGGCCCTGGGGAAACTGCAATGGTTATAAGTGTGGGGAAATGGTCCTAAGTCACTTTTTTCAGTGGCGTAACGTCAAACTGTCACTAAATGAATTGTTGTAAGTCAAGGACTACTTGTACAGTGGGTTTCTTGCCCGCATGGAATTAATCTTTTAAAAAATATCTGTGTAAATGGGTAATGAACATGATCTAAAGCATCTTCTCTTTTTATTTAAGAGCTTTGCCAAAACTAAGACAGGTTTACCATGAAGGGATTTCAATTCTGGCAACGCTATTACATCAACTGAGCTAACATTGAGGCAAAGCAAGAATAAAGAGAAAGCGTGTGGTTGATTGCAAACACCCTTAAAGAGGGAACCTCACTCATATCACCTCAGTCTGATTTATTTTGCCCAGTATCTGTCTGCCTCTCTTATACTACAACCTCCCACCTTCTTGTGGGGGAGAAATAAACACATTTCCAAATTCACTCAGTTGGAAGAAATGTCCATCTGGGTTCAGTTCCAAGTGGGGAAAAAGACATTGGAAACACAGAGGCTATTTGGAAAAATGGTTTAATGGTGGACAGGATCACATGCCTTGGAGTTCCTGAGCGAAAAAGGGAGGAGATGCTGAGAGTCCCTGGGTTTTATGCCCTCTTGGAATTTGAATTTGAGCTTGTATTCTGATCGGTTTTCAGATTCCCATCGGGCCATGCAAGGGCAATTCTGTAGGCTGTCCTGAGTCCCAGGCTTGGTTGAGCCTGGCTGGATGATGATGTCATGAAAGGGCTTTGGGTTTCCTATTATGGGTCTGTCTGAATAAGAAAGATCTTTGTTATGTAAAATAGACTGACCCAGGCCTTAATGGCCCATTAGTAAAGGCAAGGGGCTGAGTTTCTGCCTCTCTTTCAGGGGAAATGTTCTGCCTTTTTTTTTTTAGTATATCCTAAAATATTTCATTTTCCTAGGAGAGGGGTGGGTTTTAACTTCCAACAACTTAAAACAATGTGACTTAAGTTTGACTTACTTCCACTGTAGCACTTTGTTTTCTTACTGAAACAATGTAAGCACGAAATTAGCACCCAGCCCTTTCTTAGAAAAATGAAATATCCTAGGAAATATTAAAAAAAGCAGAATATTTCCCCGAAGAAGAGTAGAAACTCAGAAGCAGAAACTCATCCCCACCTTTGTTAATGGTGGGCCATTAAGGCCTAGGCCAGCCTATTTTACATAACAAAGATCTACCTTATTCAGGCAGACCCATAACAGGAATTGCCCAAAGCCCTTTCATGACATCATCATCCAGCAAGGCTCAACAAAGCCTGGGACTCAGGATAGCCTACAAGAGTTGCTCCTGCATGGCCCCATGGGAGCCTGACAACCAACCAGATTACAAACTCAAATTCAAATTCCAACAAAGGATATAAAATCCAGGCACTTTAAGCCCTTCTTTTTCTTCTTGACCTTTTCCAACATTTTAAAGCATGTGATCCTCTTTCCTTCTTTGGAGTTCCAAGCCTTGCCCACCATTAAAGCATCTTTCCAAGCAGTCACCATGTTTCCAGTGTCTTTCTTCCCCACTTGGAACTGAACCCAGAAGGACAATTCTTCCAACACAGGAAAGTTTTCAAAGTGTAGGCTGCAATAAAACAAGAGTTTTTGGGAAGGTTAAACAAGCTTTTCAACTGTTGGAAGAATTCTCCTTCTGGGTTCAGTTCCAAGTGGGGAAAAAGACACTGGAAACATGGAGGCTGTTTGGAAAGATGGTTTAACGGTGGACAGCAGGACCACATGGCTTGGAGCCCCAAAGTGAAAAGGACGATCACATCAAGATATTGGATGAAGGAAAAGAAGGGAAAAGGGCCAAGATGCAGAGAGTGCAATTGTTTTATTTATACCCTCTGTTGGGCCTCACCTTCGTGTTTCCTGTCCCTGTGAAAGAAACGTATTCCTTTGGCTGTCAGATTCCCAGGGGCGGGGATCTTAGCTAACTTTGTAGGCTTTGTCTGGACCACATGGCTTCACCTGAATGCTGGCTGATGCAATCTTCCCAGGCCAGGTGGTGAGATGGGCAGAGGGCTTTATTATGTAGACTACTCTGGCCTCCCATTAACAAAGGTGGGGGTGAGCTTCTGCTTCTGAGGTAAGTTTCTACTTCTGAATTTCTACTCTTTTTAGGGGAAATATTCTGCCTTTTTAATATTTCCTAGGATATTTCATCTTTGTAGAAAATTTCCTTTGCACCAGTAGGCACACATGGGATTTAAAAACAGGTTGCATCCACAGAAATGTAATATCCACATTACCTCACTCTGTTCCCACTTGAACTCCTGGGCCCAGGTTTGGGACCATATTTTTTTATGTGTGTGCTCGGACAAAAGCAGACAAACTCAAGAGAAAGTCAGCAAGGATGATGACCAAAGGCTATTAAAACCCGTGAAGAGAAATGGAAAGAGATGGCCTGTTTGTTTTTCTTTGAGAAAGGATAATGGAGAGGAGATATAATAGCACCCTTTAAATAGCTTAGAAATGTTTCATAAAAGGTCAAACTCTGCTCTAGTTCCACAGCGCAGAACCCAGAATTACAAGGAAGCAGATGATGCAAAAGGAATTTCAAAATGGAACCAACAGACACAGGCTGTCACCAAGCAGAGTCCTTCTTTCCCTCCTTCTCTTCCATCCCTCAAAAAAAGTAAAATAAAATTGGGTCTGAATCCCCAAAATTCTTGACACACCTTTCCTTCCTTCCTTTCCTTTTTTCCTTTCCATTCCTTTCCCTCCCTTTTTCGCAGGCATTTCTGAATCTGATGGCCTCATTTCCAAACCAAGCCCTGAGCTATGTTTTTATTTTATTTTATTTGCAAAGAATAACACTCGGGCCTGGGTCTAGAGCCATTATTGGAAATAAAGGTGGGCCCCACAATCTTTGTGGCTACAAAGGATGCAGCCACCAGCATCACCGTATCAGTCACCCAGTCCTTAAGGGCCCTTTCATTTATCATCGCCCCTGTTTTTGTGGATCACAGCCTATTTCAATGGTTTTTTTTTTTTCTGTTGCAAACATCAACTAGCAGGGCTGAATACTTTTTTTTTTTAAACCCTCCACCCTTTCTGCTTAGGATATAAAATATGTCGATTCTTTTTGTAATTAGGGGGAACAACAACAACAACAAAAAGGATCAGCTCTTCCCTTCCACCCCTGCAGCGAGGAGCGATTGCACATTTCTCCCCCCCCCCCC
>BHFT01081413.1:16001-28303 GCA_004320025.1 Laticauda laticaudata
CCCCCCCCCCCCAAGCTGCTCCTTTCTTCCCCACCGGTAATTAAAACATGCCGGAGATTGAGGAAAGGGGGGGGGGAGATGTTGAATGCCTTTTAAAAAACAACAACTCCTTTTTTCTCTCTGCCTTCTCCACAAGAGGGAATCCCTGATTTATCAAGTGACGGGGAGGGGAAGAAAGGGGAGCTTCAGAAGAACCACTAATAATGGTCGTTTTGGAGGGGGGGGGAATCTTTCCCTCCCCTTCCTCCCTTCTTCCTCCTCCACCATTTCTTCTTCACACTCCAGTGGCAAGTTTTAAATTGAATCCACAGGGGAGAGAGCTTCACCAGCCCCCTAACCCCCCCCCCCAAGCCCATCCATTCCTCTTCTTCTTCCCAAGCCAGAGAGGCAGCCCCCACCGCCCCCACCTTTCCCCCCTCCCTCCTCGTCCTTGCAAAAGGCTCGCTCTCCCAGCGTCTGCCTTGCCTGCCTTCATGTGCAACCATCTTTAAAAAAAGAAAAAAAAGGGGGAAAAAAAAAAAGCCAGGCCTCTGGTTGCAAGGCGCCTTTGGCGGGGTGGAGGAAACCCTTTAAACATGTCTGTCTGAAAAGCACCCTGGCAGGACCGACCCCTCCCCGCGTGGCAGCACCCTGGCCTCTTGCCCAAAAGCTACCAGCAGCAGCAGGTCTGTTTGCATGGGGGTAATGAAGAGGTTGCATGCGAAGGGTTGGGGAAGCGGGGATCAGGCTCTCTCTCGGGCTCTCACCGCAGTGATACACCCATGCCCATCTCTCGTCTCTTTCTCCTCGCCTCCGTCCACCCTTGCCGGGGCCTGGCTGTTGCAGAGCCTACTACACACAGGGCTGGGTAGCGTTTGGGGTGGGGGAGAGAGAGAGAGAGAAGCACACATCTTCTCAAACCAGATTCCCTTCCCGGCTATGGCTCGTCGCCGAGCCCCGCAAAGCAACAACGAGGAGGAGCCGCTGCCGCCGCCGCGGTCGCCACTCGCTCCGCTCCGGGCCCGCAAGCTTTAGACTCGAAACTCCAGCGGCCTTCGCAGGGGGAAAAAATAAAATAAAATAAAAGGACCGGGAAGACGCGTGGAAAAAGGGCCTGGCCAGGCCCGTTGGTGCTCTCGCCGGCCGGGAGGAAAAAAAAAAATTAAGCAGCCCGGTTGCAAGGCGCCGAAGATTATAGGCCGGAGACGCGGGCGGAGGCGCAGTGCCAGTTTTTCAGAGGCGGCTTCTCGGGCGGAGGACTAGCGACCCTGGGCTCGCTGGAGCTCGGGGAGGCCCGGGACTGCTGGAGCGTTTGGCTTGAGGGGTTTCTTTCTTTTGTACGGGCCCGCCTGGAAGCTGTAAAAAGAGCTGGTTCGTAGCCGCACAAATGGGTTGACTTGAGCAAGGCCTCGGTCGGCGGCGCCTGGCAGAGAGGCGCTCTGCTCTGCAGACCGGACGGCCCGCTTCCCTTCTTCCCGGCAAAGAAAGCAGCAGCCTTGTTTTTTTGTCTGTTTCTGCAAAGCCCAGCAGGGCCACCGGGAGCGTAAGGCATTGCTGGCAAAGGGTGTCCATGGAGGGACTGTTTCAGGCCCTCATCCTGCCCTCCCCAAGAGCATCGGCCAAGCCCTGGGCCATTTGCCGGAGGCTCCAGTAAATTCACTGAGGATTTCTCTCAGGTAACGCTGGGTAGCTTTTTTTTTTTTTTTTGNTCTCAGGTAACGCTGGGTAGCTTTTTTTTTTTTTTTGCCGGCCATCTCAGCCTTCTTGGGAAGACATGAAGGTAGGAAGAGAGGATCAGGCAACGTGGAGTTGGAGGGGGCTGCAGATGTCATCCGGTTAAAGGCTTTTCTCAACATGCAGGGAAGGCGAATGGTTACCAGAGCAGCCTGTCTAGATTATTCTTAAACATTTCCCCCCCAAAATGGAGAACCCACATACTCGATTCTAGAGGTGATCATTAAAGAAGTTTCCCCCTATGTTGAAATCTAGATAGCTACACCTTAACTTCCATTATTTCTGGCCATCAGCCCTGTAAAACAGGAAAGATTTGTCAACCAAATAAGCTTTTATTTGTTTATTTAAAACATATATATTGATGTTGAAGTACGTTTTGGAGCTAAGGCAGATAGGCCCCAAGTCAGATATGGAAGACCACAGGGAAGAGGTCACATCGTCTTTACATTGTTTTAGGCCCAACCAAACATATTTATTATATTCACAAGACGTCTAGAAGGTGTCAGGTTACCCCCACCCCCAATGACAAAATATGAACAGAGATACCATGACCGGGTGCATAGGGAATTGGGTGTTCTTGGCCCATTTATTAGTTGCTTGGTGAATGTTGCAATTGTTGGTACTTGTACCTATATATAGAGATGCTTTTCTGCCCCATTTTAGCTCCTTGGTCAACTTTTTATTTCCAGATATTCTTAACCACAGGACTGGAAACAGAAGTAATAAAGATTCTAGACGTGTGTCTTTGAATCATCTGCATTCTGAAATTAACATTTTTGGGTGGATAGAGTCTCACTCTCGACACGGAATGATTGAGATTGAAATCCACTCAGGTAGAAGAGTTTGAGACAATCCTTATTTGTCACTGCCTGCTTGAGTTATTGAAGGGAAACTGTCTCTGTAGACTTGAGCCCTTGCTAAGGAATATGAGATAACAATGTAGTAAGTGGGTGCTGCCAGAACCTCATTTCCAAGTGGTAATGGCTGTACGATGCAGAGATGGTGAATGCAAGTGCCAATGACAAGATGGCATTTCCATGCTGATAGCTGTAATAGGGATGTAACAATAATGTGGGAGCCACCTATTTGGCATAACTCTTAAGTCCGGTGTGTTTTCTATTTATTATTACCACCAACATGGATGAATTGCTCTGCAAGCAGCAGCTGAATATTTGCAAATATTCAAATAATTGCATTATTCCAGCCCATCTAAGTTTTCAGTATGCTCTCCGGCTCTTAAACGGATGGCTTCAAACTAATGTCCTCCAATTTCAGTTCCCATGGAGGACACAATTTCAGGAAACTTTATCTGTTCTGATCGTCAATGATCTCCCAGTTTTTACAACAATGGTCTTTGCCATCACGTAACAGGAGAGGTTGAAACTGGTCCTTTTGTTTGTCAAATTGGATGCTTCCACTAATCTATATCTAATCATTGGTTATGGCTATCCAGCAGAACAGTGTCTGTATAATTGTGAGGTGGGGATATTTGCAAGGGAACAGAAGGACAGTGGTACATAAAAGGGTGCACCTTGTTGAAAAAGTGATAATAGTAGAGATAATATAATGGAGAAATGTATGTCTGATGTCACAGTTGTTTGATGGAATTGGTGCAAAATTGTTCTTTGGTCGATGCCCATTCTGCAGCTGAACCTACTTGTGAAAGAGTTGGTTGAAACCAAATGTAGAGTCAGGAAGAGATTAGCATGAAGTGAATCTGGACTTCCTTGTGAAACAGAACTCTGTATTATATTTAAGAATGTGAGAATAGCCTGTAGATCAGGCCTTCTAGCCATCATTCCATTTGCTGTAGTAGTTTATCAAATGTATCTAAGAAGAGATAGATCATCAGTGGAGCCCTCCTCTCCCATAAATGTTGCTGCTCTGGACCTAATACTTAAAAGTTGTAGTTTGCCCATTCATCAGAGCCAGAGGACATTGACTGAACTGTCGGTTAAAAGTCTATCTAATCTCCATTTGAAACACATAAAATAATGGCCAAGCATCATATCTTGCAGTAGTTACTTCATAAGTTGATTACATGCAACATGAATAAATGTTTCCTTTTTATTACTTTTAAGTCTACTAATGATCTAGTTCTAATATTGTGGGAGATGGAAAACTCCCCAGTTTAGTCTTTCTTTATCATATATAATTTTTAAAAACTTAATTGTAATCTTTGCATTTCTTTTTTCTCAAACTTCACCAATCGTTCTATCTTGTCTTCAAGGCCCCGGTCATCTTGACTGTCGTTTTTTGTATCATCTTCAGTTCCATAATATCTCTCCTGAGATGTGTAGACCAGAATGCTGTACGAGCTGTGACACACAATAGGAAAGGAGGGGTCCCTTGAGGTCCTATTTGTGGGCTTCCTAAATGCATTTGTGCATTTAGGACCACCATGTGAGGTGGAATGCTATATATTTGATTGATGTATTGTTGAAGTCAACCGCTAGAAGTTGCATTGGCATCCTTCTTACAGAGGCAGCCAGCAAATCAGTCTTGCCATTATAATATGACTGTGAAGTGAAGGGTAAGAGTTTATGGTCATTTATACTTAAATTCGTACAGGGTGCATTTGTGTAATGACAGAAACTACTGGACAGTAACAGGCAGTTTTATCAAAATGGCAGCTTCTGTTTTTGTTTGAATGGTGGTGATTGTCAGGGATTGGGAAACTCTGGCTTTTCAGTTGTTAAAGTACAATAAACAACAGCCCCATCAGTATGATTAGTGGTGAGAGAAGCTGGGAGCTATATTTTCAATATCCACTGGTCCAAAATTCCCATAACAACCAGCAAATGACTGGAAAGTTGCCCAGAATGATTATGTGTAATCTGTAATTTTTGGAGGAGACAAACAGAAGACTCTTTTCTAGTTTAGAATCTGCTGTAGAGGAGGTTTTGAATTATGAAAATAGGAGATTTTAGTCTATGGAAATTAAAGAATATCACTATTATTGTTGTTGGATTTGGAAATCATTTTAGTCAGGAGAAGAAGGAAAGAAGGAAGATCTCTGAATGAAAATATGAGTAAATTAAAAGATGGGCAAAGATAAGGAATTCCTTCCACAAGAAAGGAATTATGATGAGGACTGGGGATTTTGAAAGCTGCTGTTTCAACACAAATAGAAAACACCAACTTGGGAAATGGTGTCTTAAGAGCATCAGTATTTTAATATTGCAGAAGGATGAGTCAACTTCTCATGGCACCTTGCTTCAAGTTGCAGAAAAACAACATTTGCTGACACCTATCCAATGTTATAAGAGTAGAGATGAACCTCAATGAGGGTCATGGAACTTCTGCATAGCAGGGTGGGGATCCTGTGAGAAAGGGGTCTTGCATAGGTGAATTGAAGGCCTTGTAGTTGTCACAATTATTGCTACGATATATGTAAGTTACTAGTGACTTGGAAGTGGATAGACAAGGTTGGCCATAAGCCCTTTGTGAAGAACAATGACTATTTTACAACCATTCCAAATGTTCTACAGATCTGGGGTCTGAGAACATGGAAATCCTGCTTGGAAATGCCCCACCATTGAGAGCGCATAAGAAAGTATGTCACTCAACAGAAGCATCTCCCTCTCTTGGGGAACAGAAGTGGAAGTGGGGGGGTTTGCTTGCTCTTGTGGCCGAATATCCTTCATGCAGCAAAGGAGATCCTGTGAGCATTAAAAAAAAACACCAACCAACAACTGCGGTCTCTCTTTGTTAGCTTCCAGAAATACACAGCTTTTCAGCCAGGTTTTAGGAGGTAAGTTGTGGACGGCAAAGGGAAAAACTAAAATGTCAAATGTTTCTGTCTCTCTGTCTCTTGTCTGTTTCTCTCTCTTTCTCTCTCAATGTAAGGGGCTGTGATTGAAATTGCAGGGGGTGGGCTGGGTGGGGGGGGGGGGGNGGGGGGGGGGGGGGGGAGAAACCAGACCAAAATTATCTTCACACCAGAGAAGAAAACAACCGAACCACTCTGGTTTTCAGGATTTGTTGGCAACTCAGCGAGGGTTGCCATAGCTTTCTACGTAGGGTGACCAGAACCGGCTGAAACTGGTTTGAGGCAGTTCAGCTCCTGAACACAATGCAGTTATTGAGATGGCTTCCTCCCGCCCTCTCTTCATGGCACCAAAAGCAGAGGATCTTGCAGAACAGATACCATCCCCTAACAATATGTGAATGCACACTTTAGACACACAGCTCTGGTATGTGACTAATATAACAGTCATAAAGGTTTCTGTGTATGTTATGTGCCTATTTGCAATGGCTGATAACTTTGGTTGGTTCATGCCTTTAGAAAATAATGATAATAATGGTAATGCTATCAAAGAGTGAACCATAGCTGAAGTTTATCACCCTTATTAAGAAGAAAGAAAATTGTTTCCTTTGCTAAGTGGGACACTGATATCTTGGTATTTGTTTTGTTTTTAAACAGCAAAATAAAAATGGGTTGGTTTGCATTTCCCTTTTATGCATCAGGATTGCTTCTTTGCTCTCTTCTCTGTCTCTCTCCCTTTCTCTTTTTAACTCTAGTTGTATTGTGGATTTCTTTTCTGGGGAAAAAAATTTGTGCGTATATCTACCTGTGCAAAAGGCCAAAAAAACAGCTTTGTTGTAAAATTGCGCATGAAAGCCTTTGCAAAATAAGCTTTAAGAGGCATGCTCTTGTTTTGCTTTCAGGCCTATTGATTAGGGCTGCCTTTAACTCTTTCAGGTTTACTGTGCTTGTGCAACCTTCATCGGCATCATTGGCATTTTAAAAATTGTCACAAGGCAAAGTACACAAGGTGAGCTGTGGTGCTTGTTAAGGGTGTAACAATCTGAGCATGGGCATAACATGGTAACAAAGCCTGAACACAATGTGTGATTGCATACCAAGACACACTAGAAAATAAACCCGTAGTGTGAATTAAGAGAGGAAATGCTGTTAAATTGATTTCAGGTGACCTAGGATGAGAACTATTGTTTTAAAAAGATTTAATCATAATCAGTCTTTGTTTGGTACACCTTACAGGAAGACATTTCCTTGTTACTATTAAATTGTAAAAGAAGAGGGCCCTATATGATAGTCATAAATTGGGGTCCATATGACAGGGACCTGTTTTGAATTACTTGATCATTAAACTTTTAACATCTTTTTCCTCCATCATATCAACACGATGACTTCTTATCCCTTTTCTCTCTCTCTCTCTCTCTCTCTCTCTCTCTTTCTCTCTCTCTCTCTCTCTCTCTCTTTTGTTGGCTCAGATGAGATAACCTTGCTTTGATCTGGAAGTCAAAGACAGCTTTAAGACAGACTATACATTTTATACAAATTAGCATATATACATCTTCCTGCCATTCTGTGAATTTTGGGAATTAAATAATCTTGCGCCGAATGTTTTAGCAATCCAGACGAGGGGATCTGTTTCAAAAGGTTTGCAGAACTCCAGTGGCTTACTAGTAGGCTAAATTGCAATACTCTCACATTAATGACATTCAAATAGGAACCGGATGGGCAGTGCATCAGCTGGTAAGCAATGTCTCCTCCTGACTCAAAGCTTCACAGCCTTAGATTTTGGATAATAATTCGTTTTCCTTCTCTAAAAAAAAAAAAAAAGAAATCTATACCTAGATAAAGAGCAGACATTTTGCATCTTATGCTAAAGCTGGAAGCTCCAGGGAAAGGGAGTGGGGAAGTAAGATGAAGCAGTAATGAAATGGCAAAGGGAAGAACAAAGGCTCTTAAAGAAGGTACAGGAGGACTTTTATTTTTGTTTGCATTGGTGGCTATTTTGCTAGAAACAGTGACTTCCTAAAACAGGAAATTATCAGTAACCCTGGAATTTTGTGTGCATTGTGAAGTTACAGCAATCCACCCTGTCGTGGCTGACAATTGGCATTGTGAATGTACAGTCCTGGAAAATAATAACTAAGGTTACAGGATAAAGAGTTGAAGGGAAGAAAAATGTGTTCTGATGGAGTTTAATATTTAGGGTGTCTGTTGTATTCAAGCGGAATAAAGTAGACAATCTTAAAAGCCCTGGGAGTCTTTTGATTGGGCAAGTTCCATGGAGGCTGATGACAGGCAGGACTCGCTACTTTAGAGGGTGACACAAGCATTAAGGAATCTCTTTATTTCCTGATTGTGCAGCAGATGACATAAGGTATTTAAGGAATAAATTGTAGTGTATTGAAAAATTGCATGTGATCTGTTAAGCCTGAAAAATATTTGGTCTAGTGTTTTAATTTACTGTGCTTCTCCATTCTGACAGGGCATTGAATAGCTTGCATGAAGGAGCCCAGGGTGCTGTGATGCCATCTTTGTGTTAGTGTTTAATAATACCAATATACAATAGCTCTGTATTTAACTGTGGATGTCTGTCTTAGAAACCACAAGCCCCCTGTTACATGGTGGGGGGGGAAATAGGTGGCTGTTCTGCACTGAGGCTTTTTCTAAGGCTCAGCTCCAATCCATATATATATTGAAGGCTTTTGCAAAATTGTGAGTAACAGTGCTTTGTCTTGTGACAATATCCTTCAGACAGCTTAGGTTTGGAAGTAGTATTGCACCATACATGCTTGGGTTGTTTGCATGTTGCCTTCATTTGATCTTTCTTGCTGCAAAGGTTTTTTTTCCTCCCCTTTCATTCAAATATTATGCTGGGAATTGTTTCCTATCATAGTAGAAAACTGAACAGATACCGTTTATGTTTCTTTGGCTGTTTCTATTGAAATTATACAAACAATGTAGAGAAGAGATTTAAGGGAGGGTTGTTGTTTTTTTTTGCAGCCATGTAGGCCATTCTTTTAAGCAGAAAATGCAGATTAATGTCTAAGGACTGGCCTTTTGCCTTCTCCCAGTAGCTGATTCTGAGCAAGGCACAATAATTTAATGTCAGCATGGAGAGAATCTGGCCTGCAGGCCCAATTTAGGCAGGTTTTATGTCTTTTTCTGAAATGAAATAATTTTTCTTTCTTTTCACTGAATACATTGATCGAAGGTAGAAGATGGATACGGATGTTTCTTTGTCTTAGCAGGTTTGAATGTATTCATCAAAATTATAAGGCCTACGTCTTTATATATTTCAGGATTTTGGGGGGGAGGTGAGTTAAAAGGATTTGCCTTCTTATACAAAACATTGTCTATGGCAATTGCTCTGTTTTGCTTTAGCAGAAGAAATAAACCAAAAGGAAACCACAACAGAATGTTTCTTGGTTTGTCTTGTCTTCTTAACTACAGATCTGAAGCATTTCAAAGCACTCAACGTGATATTAAGTACACTTCCAAATTCTGTCCACCAGTGTCCTTCTCCTACAGCATTGCAGGCCATTCCAGAACATTCCCTGACTTTCAAGGTGTGGCTGACTAAGCTAGAAAGGAGAGATGTAAAGGACTCTATGCCAAAAACTAAGTTTAGCAAATGGGCAAAATGCCGAACTAAGAGACAACATCTACTTGATACGGACTGATCTAGAAATCTAAACAGCTCAGCCTTGTCTAGTACTTGGAAGGGGAACCAACAGGGAGATTCAGGACTGTAGTTAGACCGGAAAGTCAAGAAAACATCTTTTAAAAAAAGCAATGGAAAATCACTTGTATTCTGCCAAGATGAGCTTCGGTATATTTTTAAAGGCCAAAAAAAAAAAAAAATTCTGCAATTTCCGTTCAGGACTTTGAACAGCTGGTCCAAGAATGCCTGCTTGTATGATATAAGAGGCAATAACTTGATTGTACAAAACATTTGTTGCTCTCTTATCATAGATAACTGTTTCCATAGGAGAGAAAAATCCCCAAATATGTGTTAATGCAAAATAAGTAGGTCAAGTGGAAGAGTTAAACAAGGACAAAATCCAAAGCAGTAGTATAGAATTATATGATTTTGATGGTACAAATCATTTATTTATGATCTTACTTTTTTCCTTTCCCTGCCCACTTTGTATGCATTTGTTTAGCTACCAGATTCTCAGAGCTACTTATTATTCTTTAATTTTAGTGTTTCACTGAATCTCAGAAGATTGGCATTATGCAAGTCTTATATTAGCAGTTGAAACTAAAATACAGCACATTTTTCTTGTAACAGTGACTTTTTTAGAAGTTAGAAAGATTGGCAATTCAGTTGCTTGGAAGTCTAGGGTTATTATTGATATCAAGTTAATAGAAAGATTATTTAGCAGTCTACATGTTATTTTCTGAATTAATATGGAAAATACATTTAAAAAGTGGGGACATGGCTTGAGGCCCAGCATAGAAACTGAGGGTGTGGTTTGAGACCCAGCACATCTAGAATCTGGAGATGGGTATAGTTCATATCTGCTTTATGTTTCTTCAGAGCAACATCCCCCAGATCTTACTATCCAAACAAGAGATAAATCTTGGTTTTCTGTTGAGGGTTGCATTCAGTGGAAATCCCCTGTTCTTGCTAAACCACAGTAAGAGTGCTATGGTCTAGCATCTAACCCCAAATTTTGTTATTCTTATAGCCTACCAGCTCCTAAGGAAGCCTACTCTTAGGACAAACCTGTTACCTAATCTCAGCTCAGATTGAATTATTGTATTATCAAACTAGCATCTAAAACTAAAAAGATAAAAGTAGAATTAGTGATATGACTTCAACCTGGAAGATGTTTTCATTTTTGCAGTCATAAAAATACTTGTCTGTTGAGTTGACCTGCCCTTTATCTCAGGTTCTATTATAAAGTGACAAGAGGACCCTGTAATTATCTTGGCAAGAGGACAGAAGTGTTTTCCCAGTCGCTCTTGCATACCTGGGTAGGTATGCCCAATGTTCTTCCATTCAGATACATCCAATCCAATTCTGCTTACCTTCCAAACTAGGAGTAAGTCTTATGGCATTGCCATCTGCTGAGACATTTCATCACATATTTTTTTTCATGGCTCTGAATATTGAAGATGTATTTGAGTGGCCTTGTTAATAATCACTGATAAATAACCCTGGCTGCTCACTTGTCAGCTTTTCAAGGCATCCAACCTATGATATAACCCTTCATTTCTCCATCATGTTTGTATTTTATTTCTGTCTATATCCAGCTGTTTATCACAACTGAGTTAGGAGATTTAGGGGACCTAGGATGATTGTGGCTTTCTTCAGCTCGTGGTTAAAAGGGATGATAGGGTTGCATTTAAACACATAACAGGATTTTTTTTTAATAGTAATATTTCTGTTGACAACTTTGATATGCTTAGGATTGGTATCAGAATTTCCATAAAGCTTATCAGCCAATTGCTATAGTAATACATGGTTGAGGTTAGAGTTAGGATTACTGGGGGAAGGGGGTGGTTTTGTTTACTTGTTCATCCACCGCTAACAGGCCACAGACTGCTATCGGTTCCGGGGGTTGGGAACTCCTCCTCTATACTACAGTGGCCAGTGAGGTTAGCATTGTGGAAATCTCCGTGAGTATTATGTGCATCCTGGAGGATGTAGGACACCCTTCCCCTGCTGGATGTCCTCTAGCTTTCTGACAGCACATTAGGAGATTATAGAAGAACTAGAATGACCGTCTCAAAGTTGAGCTAAGCTATATTTAATTTTGTGAATTTATTTTGTCTACACAAAATATTTATATTACTGCTTCTCTTGCAGTGCCTTTCCAAGCAGCGTACAGAATTAAACAATACAGTTAAGCTCAACACATAAAAATCAGCAAAAAGGTGTGTACCTCAGGAGGTAGGAAAGCACCCCTGTGGGGGTTACAAGGAACTGAGAGAAGGAACATTATTTTTCTTTTAAAAGAACCTAGTTAGGTTTGTGAAAGGAAAGTGGAAGCATTGTCAAAATTCACTCTGGGCTTTTCTTCCTGTTCTGTCTGTTCATATTTGCAGCAGGTAGTTGCAGGCCTGCAAAATTTAATATGAAGATTAAAATATAATCATTAAAAATAAGTGGTGAATTTATTTTTCTCAACCCTAACCCCAGTGAAAGCATGCTTTATTTGGGGAGGGGGTGTCACTTATTCATTTATCTACTGCTCCATCATAAAATGCTGAACTGAATAAAATCATTTCCAGTCTGTGTCTCGTTTAATAGCAAAATTGTGCATGCTATTTCTAGGGGGAAAGCATTCCAATCAATGGGAATTGCATTGAGAAGCCATTATTTATAGATGCATTAAATGCCTGCATTTTATTTTTAGAAATGCAAAGGATAGTCAGTGATCAACACTGTTGCTATGGGCAGGGAAAAACAACTAGTTTGCCCTGAAACAATTGGACATAGGATGCCGAAAGGTATGATGTGAAGGAACAGACAGATGAGGAAGGAGACCATAGCTACATAGACTGGAGATAAATACAGCAGAAAAAGGAGAGGAAGCCAAATATTAATCAGATGTAATACATAATATTGTAATTAGTTTGATTTTTGCTTAACATAGTGTGTGAATCTGGCCAATATACTTATAAACCATGGTATATGGCTTAGTAGTACCTTAGCAAGACAAGGTTAAACAACTTATGCTCCAATTTAATATAGTTTAATTTAGCATTTGACAACGTAGACCATAACCTACTTCTCAGTAAGCTAGAAAAAAGTGAAATAGATGGCACCACCACTAGATGGACTCGCAACTGGCTAGCAAATCATACTCAACGAGTA
>BHFT01081415.1:0-13938 GCA_004320025.1 Laticauda laticaudata
CTCTTTGGATTGGTTCCTAGTGAACCAATCCAATGCTTAGTTTCCTTAGCCAATCAGATTTGTAGATTTGGAGTCACTCATTTACATATAGAACATCTGTCAATCAGAGATGACCTAACAGAGTTATCCAATGTAAGTGGTTGTCAGTGTAAATTGTTTCTGCATACGAAAAGGCAAATCGGTCTCTCCCTTTCTCTCTCCCTCTCCCTCCCTCCTTCCCTCCCTCCCTCCCTCCCTCCCTCCCTCTCTCTCTCTCTCTCTCTGCACACAGCTGAAACCTTCCCATCAACTATGCTTCTGGTGTTCCTCTCCTACAGAATTCATATTGCATACAAGCACATTGGTAATGTTGAGAGAGGTAATATGACATGTCTAGTTGTAGGAAATTTGAAGCCATGCAACTAGAAGGGGAAATAGCTTTTGTAATAATTTCCAGTTTTGGATTAAATGTCCCAGTAAGGCTCATCTTCCTTCTGATCTTTGCTGATCTCAGAAAGTTGAAGAGAGTCGGATTTGGTGAGTGCTTGCTTAGAAGACCTCCAAAGATTTCCAGGCTGAAGGTTGAATTGGAAAATTCGAATTCAAGAAAGAAACAGTAAAGCTCTCACTAAGAAAATGGTGTAAACTTACCCATGGAGTCTTTAGCAGTCACGATTAGTTTGAAAGAGACTACATTTTTAAAAAATCAGGATTAATGAAGTAGTAATTTAGAGGTTTGCGTACATTACTTCAGACTTTATATTCAGCCACTGATTTTTTTCCACAGTTCTATTGCTGCAGATTAAGAAGATTTCATGTCTTTTATATGCACCTTAAAATATATTGTTTTTATAAAATATGCACTAGCACTAGCATATTGCTACACATGGTTAATGTTTCTTATTAAAAATTCATATTAACTTTTAGAAAAGTCTGTTTTTCAATGAGCAAACCCTTTTCAATTTCTACATTGGCTTTTATCCCCTTAAACAAAACAAAGCTCTAAGAGAGTTAAACTCTCAATGATGGGAATAGCTGGCTATGTTTGAAGCTCACCAGCAAGTATATCTGGGAAACAATTTCATAATATGTTGTTAAATTGCTGCCTCTTGAAATTTATCCATGATTATTCCTAAATAACATTAAAACCAGGTAGGCATGTTTGCCTATTTAGGGTTTGCAGGAAATGTTCAGTTTTTCATGTTATAGGTATCAGATAAAAAGTGAGGCTGAAAGAAAGCAGCTTTTCCTATTTGTCAGATAAAATTTACCTTAAAGGCATCCAGGTATTTTTTTATGTTCTCTTTCTGTTTGTTTTTATCACCATAGACTGTCAATATGGCAAGCTTTGATATATTTAAATGTATACAACATTGGAGATGTAAATGTTCTTTTTCCAGTTTTATTTGTTTTGTAATGCAAAATAGTTTCTATAATGGATGTTCAATTAAATTTATGAGTCATAGTTTTCGTAGGTAGTAGATGTTTTTTGTATGTATTTGTTAGATGAAAGATTGATATAGCAGTTTCAACAAGAATCTCTACCAGAGGCACATCTAGGCTGTTGGACTAATGCTTTATTTATTAATATTCATGAGCCATCTCATTTAGCTGGTGCTCTTGGGACTTGATTAAAGTAAGACTGTTACACTAGCTTCTGAAACTGGGAAGAGTGCTCTGGATGACACAGCTAGTATGACAGAAATATATGGAGCTATCTCTGTAAGACTGTTAGCATTTCTTCTGGGTTAAAGTTGTACTATTCACCCACATTTCAGAATGATATGATGGAATGAATTTCTACAAGCCTGGCTTATTCTTTTAATGATTTTTTTGGATTTGTTTCTTAAGGTCTGAAAAAAGAAACGACCATGTAGATGCCAACTATCTGGATACAGCATAATGGGAAAGAGTGAATGGAGTGCAATTGGACTGCAATCTTGAAAACAGCCATCTTGTGGACTATCATCTGGTGGAAGACATTTCTATCACTCATTGCTTATTCTGCTCATGTTACTGTTCACATAAAGTGGATTTGTTCTTAGGCTGGAATTTGAGTTTCTACCGTTACAAATTTTTAATTTGTACATAGCACACTGAACAGAGCAATATTATCAGCAGCTATGGGTGACATGACAAATAGCGATTTTTATTCAAAGAACCAAAGAAATGAGGCCAATCATGCAGGAGAATTTGGGTGTACGCTTCAGGATCTGCGTTCTCTTATGGAACTTCGAGGAATGGAAGCAGTGGTAAAAATTAAGGAGACGTATGGGGACACAGAGGGCCTCTGTAGACACTTGAACACTTCACCAATAGAAGGTAAGCAATATTAATATTTTTCTTAAACCAGCCACAGAGGTTTGGTATAATAGTATGGTACAATGTCTTTTTAACCCTCTTAAGACAAATTCATGAAATAGCTTTTGAGATGTATATGTTGCGGTGTGCCTAAATTGGAAATGAAAATTGCAAAGGGGGGAAACTTCAACAAAGGGATTGCAGCACAGTGAAACAATTCACTGTTAAAACTTCTGTAGTGTGAAAATACAAAAATAGCACTGCTCTTGAAAGCTGTTAAAATGCTAATTTGATTTTTTTAGAGGAGGCTTATTTTTAAAGGACGATATAAGGAAAATTGTTGAATATATTCCAGTTATTTCTCATGCCATATATGATACTTTATATAGCTTTGTGTAAGGTATTCTTTTTTCATATTCTTACAATTCTCTGTTTCTTGATCAAGTTATATCATATTTCTGTCTGACTTTGCTTTGTATATGTGAAACATTGCACCAGAGTCTGTGTTACACTATCACTGGAGTCATATAAGAACCTCTCAGTGTTCATTCTTCATCTGTGCTTAAAAACTTTAATCAGGAAGTAGCTTAATTAACAAATCAGGAAAGCTATAATGCATGGGAGCTAAGTAGGCATGGGAGAATATAGCTGTTTCATTTTTTAATACCATAAACCAGTTCATTTCATGAAATGTATATATATTTATAAAAATATACATATTTTGTATTCATATTTCTCCATACATATGTATTTCATGTACTTCCCTCTAATATATAAAATAAAACATCGCTTTTGCAATTTTTACAATGTGCAGGGTTGATGGACTCAGTTACAGTGGTAATGAGTGCATTGTTGGAAGACTTGAAAGACCAGATTCGGTCAGTTCATTGTCATGGAGACAATCTATGTGGTTGCTAAGAGCCAACTAGGACTTGATGGTACATAATGAATCAATTTTATAATATATGCATTTTTATCAAACAATTTTGCAAGTGTTAGAAGAATTACATACACGACATGTATCACCATATTTGTATATATTTATACTTGTGTCTTAAACATGCCCTGATCCTTCAGGTGTAACATTTCTGAATCATGGGCATTGCGTTTTGTGATATTAGGCTCCTGAGAAGATTAACAATGATCGCTTACCCTAGAAAGTGTAAACTAATAAAATTGATTTCCTATAATTATATTACTAAAGCTGATTTTTTTACATGGTAAAGCTGATTTTTCATGGTAAAATTATGATTTAAAATGGTTAGAAAACAATTTCAAACCATTTTGCTTTATGGCCATCTATAAAACTGATGAAATATCTGTGAGGCCATTCAGATTCCCAAAGTAACATTCATTCCAATGTACAATAAGGCGTTATGAAGTGATACAAACTTGGGGATTTTAAAGATATTTTGAACAATTTAGTTTGGATGTGGAATTGTGCTCTGGAAATAAAGATAGGACATCAAGTTTTTTCATTCTTTTCCTTGTGAGAATTCTGCTGCAGAGATGGAAAGCAGAATAAGGACTGTGTTTGTAGTTAAAGTGGAAAGGAGATGTTAAAGATCCTGCATTTATTCTTAGTGGAAAGTCTTTTAGTTCTTGATTCCTTTAGTTCATAGTGACTTTCATTAGTACAGAACACCATATTATTTTTCCAGGATTAAAGTACACAATCATTTCTCCAAGCCGAAAGTACACACTTTTATGTATGATAGTTTGCAGCATAAGACATGATTGAAATTCAGTGCTATCCGTTAATCTTCAGATTTACCCATTTCCTATATATTATTGTTTTACTCATGGAAGCAATTCTTGATTTCACATTTCATGCCATTTTATGTTATCAGAGAAATATGGTGCTATAATATAAAGAACATTTAGGATTCAGAGTTTTAGTCCAACCCTATAGGCAGACACTATTTTATTAGACTTACTGTGTTATTAATGGTAATAGTAATAGCTTTGAAATGTATAGGAAATACATGAGAAATGAACTTTCTTGAGTTACAGAATATAGAATAACAAAATTGGAAGGAACCTTGGAGGTCTTGTAGTCCAATACTCTGCCCAAGCAGGAAACTCTATACCATTCCACATAAATGGGTGTCCAATCTCTTTTTTAAAAACTCAAGTGTTGGATCATCCACAACTTCTAAAGGCATTTTACTTTTTCAGTAACATTACAACACTTGACATATAGATGGAGCAGTTTCAGCAGAATTATGAAGTGTATGAAAGAGTAAATGACAAATAAATCTATTGTGTTTGGTAAATTATACCATTTTTGTTATATACATTAGTGCAGAAATAACATGTATTTAAGATAAGAGTTTCATGTATACTATGACTATTGGGTTATTCCTATATAAACCATTATTTTACAATGAACCATTATAACAAATGATGAATTCTAAATTTGTGGATGACTCAAATATATGTAATTATAAATTTCTTTTGCTTTCCAGGCTATGCTATAGTTTGCTGTTATATAAAATATGCAGAAAAGGTTTTATTTAAATTAACATTATCTCCTGTCCATGTTTATATTGTTTGCTGGTGACTACTGGAGTTATTCCAAGACTGTTCCTTTTTCCTTTTTAAAAATGTCCCAGTTCATCCTACATCTCTGGGATGTGGGGGGGATGGGGGAGAAGGAGGCCCATCCATGTATTATACTAAACACTGCTGATTAACTGTTTGCTTTTCTGAGTTCAGCAACAATGGATAGCTACTCTGCTGCCACATGTTATAACACATAATAAGAAAGTAACATTCAAAGTTATCATATAAAATGAGATTGTTCTCTTTCAGTATAGTAAATAAAAACAAGAGAATAAACATATTGTGATTTAAATATATCCAAGACATAGCTACAAACTCGCTTCTGTAAATCCAAAGATAAGGAAGTCAGTGCAATTGAAAATACAGGATTAAAGGAAATGAATAAAAGGTAATTGGATTGATTGATCGTGTTTATGTATCCCTGGATTCAGAAAATGACTTCTGATGATTTGTGTCATTAAAACATTATAAAAAAACCAATAAAAGAACAAATCTATTACAATATTGTAGAAAATACTAGGCTAATCTCCAGTGAGAGGCTATTGCACAATACAGGGAAATGTACTGTAACTGAAAATCATTGCACGTGAACCCAAATTCTCTTTAATTGATGGAATGGTCTGATGTAATGTTCCAAACCCTATCAATGTAGAAGAGAGAGCAGGATTGTTATGGGGAGGAGGGGAGAAGGGGGGGAACAGGACTATTACTGAAAAGATGTCTTAGTCCAGGGGAATGGAAGAATATAAGAAAAAAATTCAGAGTAATTATGTTAATCATAAGATGATCTGGAAAATTGCTCTTGCAGTCTTTCAAGATTTTACTATATTACCCTACTAACAAGAAATATCATTCCAGAAACCAGATGATCTTTGTTTCCTAATTTTACCAGCATCAAAGGGCTTGTATGAATGAGAACAATAAAAGATGCTAAGAGCATCCAAATCCAAATGGGATGAGTTGTATGGATTACTTCTGTTTCTGTCTTGAAGCAAGAATAAATATAATCCAATAGGGAATGATGAACTTTTAAAAATAAAGGGATGAGGGAGATTCATTCATTGGAAAAAAAATTCTTCTCACTGCTATTTAATATTTATATTGGATAGTACAATAGTACTGCTCATTTTTCATGAAACTTATTTTAAATTCATATTTATGTTTAATTCATATGCTGTATTTAAATCTGGCATGTCAATTTTATTCTCATTTTTCTGAAATAGATATTAGCATAACTTTTTGTGTGATATTCTGCTACAAATTATAGTACAAAGTATTAAAAACAAGGGGTGTTTCTAAAATGGAAAGCAGATGACTTTCCACTTACTTAGTGTTACTTCAGTGATTTGCTTTTGGATAACTTTACCCATGGCACTATTTTTTAAAAATTAAAAATTGCATTATACAAACTTTTGAATGTATTGGCAGGTTTTTATGATGTGCAGTCTGATAATATGTCATCAAAATTCAATATATACCTATGTTGCTTACTATGGTCAAATGTCTGGAAACAAAATATAATACTATTACAAGAATGAAAAATACTGCTAAAACAAAAGAAAGCATTCAGTAATATCGATCTGGCTAGCAAGAAAACTGAATTATAAATATGGAAGATTTTGCATCAGCTAGAGATAGTTGGCTGCTTCCCAAAAATCTTGTCACCTAGCTCCTATCCTTCTGTGTAGGGTGTAACAAGTGTAGATTATAGAAATATGGGAAAATCATCTTAACAATGTTTTCCAGCATAGAAATCAATCTGGACTCCATACAATACTTGACCCAAATTTATTTATTTATTTATTTATTTGTGTGTGTGTGTATGTGTATATACATATATGTATATATATATGTGTGTGTGTGTATGTATGTATGTATGTATGTATGTATGTATGTATGTATGTATGTATGTGACAGACTTTAACCTTTGGATGCTGAAAGTATATACTGTTAAAAGTTCAGTCCTTGGTGACAAATCGTATGTCCCCCCTACTCTTTGATTTATTCACTTCATTAGAAGGCAGAAACTATGAGGTCCTAAAGATGTTGAAATAAATAGGAAAATCCAAGTCTTAGGAGTCTATGTGAAAAACAAATGTGGTTACCTAAGCAAACTTCATCTTCTATATATCTGTAGCAGGGCAGCTTCTGTTTCAATTTTTGGCATCTAAAATAGTTAATCCTAAAAGGGAAAGAAAGGGAGGCAACTCTGTTTAAATGGCTAGTTCATTTTGATTCTCTGACTTTGGCATGAGGATATTTGGGAGCAAATGAAGAACAGAGAAGCATTTGTTTTAGTTAGGACAAATGACCACTGCTTTGTTAACCTATAAACTCTAGTAGAAGATTCTAGCATTGGGCAGAACATTGGACTAGATAATTTTCAAGGTTAGGGTTACAGCCAACCAGATTTTCAACCCATGCATTCTATGATCTAGAATTTGAAAGCAAGATGTGCCTCCATTATATTAATATTTAGATAATGAATTGGGTGAATTAAGTTTATGTGAAGAATTAATCTCAACCTTTTGTTGTGATGAAAGAATATTAGACAATTTACATTTAGATGCATCCAAATTGGAAAAAAGTTTATGTTAAAGTAAACTGAGGTCCTTAAATGTTTGATGCAATGTGCAAATAAAAAATGGCAAACTAAGGAACATCATTTTTTTCAAAGGACTTAATTGAGATCTTTCATTAAATCCCAGTATTTGAAGAACTAATTAGGCAATTTGTAGGTCATTTTTATTTGAATTTTCAAGGATAGCATACTTGAAAATATGCAGTAATTTTTGGGAGACAATACCATAAATGCACCCTAGAAACAAATATCTTGAAAAGTGCACGAGTTTCCAATGAAATCTATTAGCCTGGCAAAATAAAATTTGATTGTATGTGAAATGGACTTTTATAGTAAAGATGTACTAAATGTCTGCTATTTTTACTTTTTATAAAGTTGTTTTGAATATTTTATAGTGTTAATGATAAAAATATTTTTTCAGAATTGTTTCCAATGACTAATGTAAACTTAATTACAACAAACTATAAACAATCTTCCAAACAAAATTAATTATAAATAGAAAAGCAAAAAAAAGTTGCAGTTTAAAAAAACAAACTCAAACATTACAATGGAACAGTTTAGTATAGCAACTGAATAAAAAGCTATCTGGGTTTCAATAACATACTAATTATTAGTAACTAATCATTGACTAAATCAGGGGTGTCAAACTTGCATTGTCATGGTGGCGTCACGTGACATATCATGACTTTTTCTCCTTCGCTAAACCAGGCATGGGTGTGGCCTCACATGACACATCTGCTCATGAGCCTTGTGTTTGACAGTCCTGGACTAAATAGAGTAAATTATTTGACTGTTTTTCTCCAAAACTAAAGCTCTTTTAGGACTCTTGTAAAGGTTGTAATAATAGGTTTGTTACTTTCCATGGAGCCCTATCCATCATGCTATAGGAACAGCCCTCTTCCATCTACTCTTATCACTAGCTTGATTTTGTGGATGAATGTGTGACCAGGTTCATATAAGCGAAAGGAATTCTTCAGACAACCTGATCCCATTTAGAGCAAGAATAGGCAATCTTTTTAGTCTTAGATAATGTGTGCCCGGACAGGCAATGTACAGGAAAGAAGAGGTTCACACATGGCACTGAATTTGTTTCACACGCCTAGCATGTGTTTCTATGATTTTAATTTAGTATAGAGGTGGTATTCAGCAGGTTCTGACCAGTTCTGGAGAACCCATAGCAAAAATTTTGAGTAGTTCGGAGAACCGGCAAATCCCACCTTTGACTGGAGATTTTACAGTCTCCTTCCCCTGCCATGCCCAGCAAGCCACGCTGACAGAACTGGTAGTAAAAATTTTTGATTCCCACCACTGATTTAGCATATCATGTGAAACTAATTCTGGTTAATCTATGCATCATTAAAAATCAATTTTATATGATTTGTGAACCAAATCAATGTGTAATCTGACCTTGATATAATTTTTTTCTAAACGTCTGTGATTAGACTCACTTTAGGCCTCTGTTTTTCTTGATGCACATGGCATCCAAAATAGTACTGAAATTAATTTGCTTTGGTAAAACATTGCTGTATGTCACTTAATATTAAGTTTTTGTTCCATAAATTATCTTTTTATTGAGAAATGAAAATGGTCTTTAGATCAGGGGTCTCCAATCTTGGCAACTTTAAGACTTGTGGACTTCAACTCCCAGAATTCCACAGCCAGCAAAAGCTGGCTGAGAATTCTGGGAGTTGAAGTCTACAAATCTTAAAGTTGCCAAAGATGGAGACCCCAGATGGCTGAAAAGAATCACTGGTTTTCATAATCATTTTAATTGATATAAAAGTATTTAATGCCAGATAACATTTAATTGGCAGAAAATGTATTTAATGGTTTCATAATCGTTTTAATCGATATAAAAGTATTTAATGCCAGATAACATTTAATTGGCAGATAATGAAATATATGCTTTTTTTACATTGAGAGCATGTATTGGAAATAGAATGTGCAAGTTCTAATCTATTCTTCTACCCTGGTCAGAAGTATTTAACAGCCCGCTAGGATGAGCAGTTAAGGCTAGAGTCCAAAAGTATTTGGAGGTCCAGGCACGTGATTTACATTCTAAAACTATAAAGTCAGACTCTGGCAGTTTCTTTCAGATGCATATTATCTTCAAATGCAATTGTACTGCTAGTTTTGTAAAAAGCAAATATTATTCCAAAGGATGCAGCAGATGAATGCAAGATTTTTCTCCCCACATTGACATAAAGAAACTTGGATGCACATTGCATGCTTGCCTGAGTTATTATCCCATTATTTACTTCGACTTTCTCATAATTTTATCTACAATATAAATTATGTAGAATAATGTTTTATTTAATTTTATACTTAACTGTTCAATAGATTCAGTGAGATAAAATACTAGCTTTTACTACTGACAGTAACACTGCAGAGATCTCACAAATCTTTGATATAGGGCAATCATCCATCAAAACATTCCAGCTTGACTTCTGCACAAAAAACAGGAGTAGTTTGGAACAGGGCTGTTTGTCACCTCTCCCAGATAAACCTGACAGGGAACAAGACCAGATTAATTAAATCTATATTATTGTTAGGATACAATATCAGAAGTCTGCAAGTCCGAAAACACAAATTTCCCACCTGCCAGCTTTAACTACCAGATTCATTAGTGTAGGTGTAGGTCCTTCCTCAGTTTTTTTCATTAACCAACTGCAGGCTTCTGCCTCTCTTATCTGATAAAACAGAAGTAGAGCTGTTGCTTTTATGGTCCTAGAGTGACTTTCACAAACAAGATTTGCAAGGATGCACTAACTCAAGTAATACAGGACATGATCAGCACAGTGAAAAACAGTTTCTTCTTTTCTTTGATACCTTTCATTTCTTCACAGAGAGTTTCATGCTCACTGTTTCAACTTGCTTTTGGCAAAATCCATGGGTTTTTCAAGGACAATCCTCTAATCTTTTTCATTCTAATTATACATTTTGCTGACTTCTACTCTAAGATGTCATCCTGAAACAGTCAAACCTTAAAGGACTTAATACCTTACATTTTTTCCTGACATTCAAATGGCAGTCAGTGAAGAACCTTCAGTCTTGGTTTTATGTGATTTCTGTTCCCTGCATCAGTTAGTAGTTCTGGAAGCTGCATTAATTGCAGCTTCTGAAAAGCAGTCTAATACAACGGTAGTATGAATAACCTGAGAAATATGGTTTAATGTACTAGCGCAATTATAATCATACACATTTTTATCACATTTATACTTAGCTGGCATCACAAATACATAGCCAGTTGAGTATAAGAAACATTTCAAGGCCACAAACTAATTTTTCAGGAATAATACAGTCCTGTCCAAAAGGGATAAAGTTCAATTCCCAAATTCATTTTACTGTTTTCTAATAGCAAGTGGTGTCTGAATGAAGTCTCAACATTTTGTCTCATACACCCCATGTTCAAAGTACCAGTTACTTTCTTGGGACCATATGGCAAGGATTGATAGGACTGTGATGTCGTTACCATATGTATCACATCTCTATTTAGAAGAACAGATGACCTCCCCAACAGTTTCAAATAAATATTTAACAACAAAGGAGACAAGAGAGTACCTATGGGACATCATAAGTTAATAACTTACACATAAAACAACACTATTTTGTTGACTTGTGATGTCAGGAAGGAACTCAAGCACTGTGAAATAGTGCTTCGAAATCCAATATCCAAGAACGATAATTCAATAATATCAAAAGCTACTAAAAATTGAGATGAACTAGCAGAGTTTCATTCTTCTCCATCAATATCCAGCATAGATCACTAATGGGACCAAACTGTTATATATTATATATTAGATGCCACATTGGCAGGCCCATGTTATTGGGAAGGACATAAAATTCTGAGTAGCTCTTGACTGAGTATTTTATGTACAAGCATTGAAATCCCCTAGAACAAGAAGCATGGGGTAATCTAGTGCCATATTGGACTTCAGTCCAACTAGTGACTTCCTTCATCGGCCTCCTCATCTTTCCCTGCAATGGCCAGGTTGCAGCCTCACACACACTTGTTCTCCAAGTTAAATCTTGTTGTTTTTAATTTTCTAAGTTTAGCCAACATGTTTGACACCAATAATTAATGGTCAGCTCCATAATCAGCACCTGGATGTATGCTTGCCAAATTGACTGCACTTCTTAATCTTCTGTTTTTTATTATGTAATGAACTTGATTTTGATCTTGTCCATCTGCTAATGTTTATTTGTAAAATCTTCATTAGTGCTGCTTGAAACAATTGGCAATAGATTTTCTGTTCGCAAATCCTTATTACAGTAATCTACCTCCTAAATTACTGCTTTTGCAATCCATATGTTTTCATATCTAACATTTACATTTCTATTACCTATTGCTATATAATGTGTGATTTAATGTCTCTTACAATTTGTCATAGGATTTCTCAAAGACTCCTACATATTACAACTATAGTAGATAATGTTACTGAAATCCTGTCATTTACCGAGTTATATCTGATTATATTCTTTTTTGGTATTTTTGAAAACATGCTCTCATCATGTAATCATGTGATTTAAATTGGCCTATTCCAGTCCTTCTAAGTTCACTTAGTCCAAAAATGTTCAACTGAATGCATTTTAATTTCTCTTTTGAGGTTTTCATTAATTTTCCTTAATTCTTGCTTTTCACATTCTGTATTTGAATTGCTTGTTCTCTTGTAAAATGACAAATTATTTTAATATTGATATCATCACTGACAGCTTAATCTAGCCATGTTATTTCCTTCAGATGTAATAAGTAATATTTATATTTTCCCCTAATAACTGAAAGAATCTCAGCATCTGACATTCAAATCTTGTCCAAATAGTTCAGTAATCTCAATATATTTTCTTTGCAAGTGTAGACATTGTTTCCCAGTGTCTTCTACATTTGATTTTGATTAAACCAAAGTGATTTGGTTTCAGCTAAACAATTTGTACATTAATTTATAAATTATTCCTAGTTTTTTCCATCCCTTTTTGGAAAAGATTCTACCAGAAATGCCTTCTTCTTTTTGTCTTATATTTCAGATCACTGAAGCTATTGAGTATGCCCTTCGTTTTAAGTTACTAAATCCTACTGTGTAAAGGATATGGAAAGTCACTGTTCAATATATATTCATCACACATCAGTGACTCATTTTTTGTCTTTATCTCATACATTTTCCTAGGGAAAGCTAGAAAAAATGTAATATACAGTACTTCATTATATCATGCACCATAAAATAATAAATTTGAGTGTTAGTAATGGAACAGAGAGATACCAAGTCATCTTAGCCATTGCTAACTTTTTTCTCAGTTTGCACATATTCCAAGTGGTGACCTAGTCCATAACAGTAGGTCAGCATTTTAATTTTATTGTACATTTGTGTACATTAGAAGCTGATAGCGTATGCATTGAAAAATATGCATTGCATTTGAAAAGAATAAGTATTTAAAAAATCATTCAGAGACTCATTTAAATTGAATTACTAATTGTATTTGCTTAAAGGACCTACAGATTTTCCAGCAACTCTGATCAGTCTAGACAGGAAGGTAAACTCATTGTGAAATATTCTCCTCCATGCTGCATCGAGAGCCCAGGATGGGTTGACTCCTTCCTATGATGTCATTTAGCTGAGTCTGTACTAAGATATAAAAGCCAGTCCCTGGAAGAGACCCCAGCTTTTGACTCAGCTTCTTTCAGTCAGTATTTGTGTCTCTGAAAGCATTCCAATCGATAGCAATAAACAATGATCTTTTTTCATGAGGGCATCCATATGGTGGCTGCGTCAACTCCAGAATAGATTTCCTGCTTCTGATCTTCGGTCTCACCAAGACCTTAACAAAATTATCGCAGCAGCAGAATTAACTGCGGATGCCACTCTCAATTTTGCCAAATTTGCATCTAGGCCCATGGCATCTTCAGTAGCAGCAAGAAGACTTTTATGGCTCCAAAACTGGCAGGCGGAGTCACGCCAAAAAAGGAAGTTGGCTTCAGTTCCCTTCGCAGGCAATAAACTTTTTGGCGATGCTCTGGAACCTTATTGAAACCAGAGATAAACATAAAATTTTCTCTTCCTTTGGGAAGAAAGCTGACTATTGACCAGCTCCTTATCGCCCTCCTGCTTTTTGAGCGGAGACCGTGTGGAAGCATCTGGCAGACAACAACCTTCTGCTGATAAACGGCCCTTTTGGGGGGGATGGGGTCATTCCTTCCGTCGCTCTAAGTAATCCCTCGTTCTCTCCACCAATCGGAGGTCGCCTAGCCTTCTTTATCTCCAAATGGGAGGAGTCAACGATGGACGCCTGAGTGCTCAGCACTATTAGGTCAGGATTACAATTGGACTTCCTAACATCACCCCCAGAAAAGTTTTTGATCTGTCCTGTCTCTCGGGACATTTCAAGACAAGCCCTCATGAATCAGGCCATTCAACACCTTCTTGACATTAGAGCTATTCAACCTGTTCCCCCCTCTTAACAGGGACATGGGTTTTACTCTTGCCTTTTCATCATTCCCAAAACCTCATGGGGGGGGGGGG